>SWBT01000477.1:0-122519 GCA_005298045.1 Pleurotus ostreatoroseus | reverse complement strand
TGTGTATGTTGGAAGCCTGTGCCTTCGTCTCGTCTCTGTTACAAAGCTTATTGTGCAATTTGTACGTTGCCTTTTCTTGTAGGGTGTGTGATGCTACGCATTCTGTCTGAGGTGACAATGCCCAATATTGAATCGTGATTTTTCGTAAACTATTGCCTGCATGAAGTCAGCATACAGCTCACTCAAAGCAAGCAAGGTTGACGCCGATGGAGTCGGCAGTTCCCTAGTAGTAGAGGAAGACTGGTATAATTTGCGCTTCGCGTCATCGAGTGGTGAAGGTGGTTGAAGACCGGGAGCATCAAATTGGCATACAATTCATAGAAGAACTTGAGGATGCTTGCTTATCCGTTCAACGCTGTATGTAATAGCGATGTAACGCGTGTATTTTGGTGCAGATCTATTGTCTGCAATGCAAGAGGCGGAAAGCTGAGGGTATGTGGCGCTTCTTCGGCCCGACGCGTCGCGACGCGTAAACACCCGTCATTAGAATTGGGCGGTTAGGATCAGCCAATTCCCAGCGACCAATTGTCGGACCACTTGGGATGATAAATGATGACCTGCAGCTCTCCTCTGTCCATCACCATCCCTTTCTACTTCACTCTAGAACGCCTGAGTACCGGACTCGAGTAGAAATACACTGACGCTACTCAAAGCAGGTTAAATGGCGTACAATCCTCTCTCGGACGTCCCCCTTACAGGCAAAACAGGAGTGACGGACTACTCTAGGTGGAGGCTCGCGGTCACCAACGACGGTCGTCACACATGGCACTACCTCAAAACTGACGAAGAATGTGAGAAATGGCCGCAAACCGTACTTGACAAGTACTGGCTCGGGTTGCCCGTGGTGCGTAGTGCCACTTATTTGTGGAGGGGCAAACGTTACGTGAAACGCTTTCGTCTAGAATCTCCCTACTCTGCCACCTGCTAAGGATGCTTTGGACGCGGCGCGTAACGGGTACAAGTTCTACAAGCACCTTCAAGCGGAAGATGGTCACTGGCCGGGAGAGTACGGCGGACCCATGTTTCTTCTCCCTGGGCTCGTTATTGGGTCATATGTAACAGGGATGCCTTTCAAGGATGAGGAGAAGCGAGAGATGATTCGGTATCTCATGAACCGCGCTGACCCAGAGGATGGTGGATGGGGAATGTACGCTGCCATACTTCGAATCCCATCAACACGCTTCTGACACCAGTGCAGACATGTGGAAGGACATTCTACTGTCTTCGGAACAGCTTTGAACTACTGCGTAATGCGTATTCTTGGAGTGAGCGCAGACCATCCCGTTCTGGTGAAAGCGAGAGCTTGTCTACACAGGCTCGGTGGTGCAACAGGTATTCCCGCCTGGGGCAAATTCTGGCTCTCCATTCTCAACGTATACGATTGGGAAGGGAACCAGCCCGTTCCTCCTGAACTCTGGTGAGTGAACATATCAATCTCAACTCCATGACGCTCAAGTACCACCTTAGGGTCTTTCCTGACTGGCTGCCTTTCCACCCACATCGATGGTGGATCCATACCCGCACTGTGTATATACCCATGTCCTATCTCTACGGAATACGCTTCAAGATGGAAGAGAACGACCTCATCCTGTCGTTACGCGAGGTGAGGTACATCATTCATTACGCTTGCATTTGGCATGACACGGTCCCGTTCTTAGGAACTATACACTCAAAATTACTACTCAATCGACTGGCCGGCCCAACGCAATAATGTCGCTGCCGCTGACCTTTACATGCCGCACCACCCGGTACTCGATGCATTATACCTAGTGCTTGGTGCTTATGAGTCCTGCGCGATCCCCCCGTTGCGACGGGCCGCGCTCGAAAAATGCTATAAACTGGTAGTAAACGAAGACGAAAACACAGGCTACCAGACGCTAGGCCCCGTATCCAAGATGATGAACCTCATTGTGCGCGCGCATGTGGATGGACCCGAGAGTGAGGCCTATAAGCTGCACATGGAAGCTAGAGACGATTTTTTGTGGCTCGGTGCCGAGGGTATGATGATGACAGGCACTAACGGCAGCCAGCTTTGGGACATCGGGTTCATCACCCAGGCCCTTGTGGAAACAGGCCTGGCGAAGGAGAGCGAGAACACAGATAGTCTCGTTGCGGCACTCAAATGGCTCGACATGTGTCAAATTAAGGACCACCCGAAGCATTTCGAAGTCTCGTATCGTCATCCCACTAAAGGTGCCTGGCCCTTCTCGACCAGAACGCAGGGATACACTGTAAGCGACTGTACTGGAGAAGGTTTGAAAGCCGTTCTATACATCCAGAATTATGTCGAGTAAGTTTCGAGCTGACGGTACTTATACTTGACTTACTGGCTTATCAGGGGATCCCCGAAGCTTGTCTCGGATAGACGACTCCAGGACGCTGTTGATATCCTCCTTGGCATGCAAAACCCGAACGGTGGATTTGCCAGCTACGAGCTTATCCGGGGGCCTGAATGGTTAGAGTGGTTGAATCCTGCTGAGGTGTTTGGTACGTAGAATGCCACGGGTTTCTGGATTTGTTTTTACTGACTGGTGACGTTGTATAGGGGACATTATGATTGAACACAGCTATCCCGAGTGTACAACATCTGTTATCACAGCTCTTTCTATCTTCAGGAAGCATTACCCGACATATCGAACTGCAGATATCAGGTACGCCGTCTCCTGCAATCAGCATAATTGCGATTCTTATTTCACTCTCAAAGCCGTGTTGTACGTCTCGCGGTAGACTATTTGCATAATTCCCAACGGCCGGAAGGCGGCTGGGTCGGCTCGTGGGGTATCTGCTTCACGTACGCTACACAGTTTGCTTTGGAAAGCCTGTCTCTGGTCGGTGAGACATACGCTACCAGTGCATATGCACGCAAGGCATGCCAGTTCCTCATAAGCAAACAGCGTGCAGATGGCGGGTGGGGAGAGAGTTACAAGGTAACGTTCCTTTCGGCCCGTGCTGCCGCGATACTCGCTGACCGGCTGTTCAGTCATGCGAGATCGGTGCTTGGGTCGAGCATGAGGAATCGCAGGTCGTGCAAACATCATGGGCTGCTATGGCTCTCATGTACGCCAGATATCCCGACCCTGAGCCCATTGAACGTGCCGTGAAACTCGTGATGTCTCGTCAGCTCCCAGTAAGTCTCATGATATCAACATCGAGTTGTGGGGTTCTCACAATAGGATAGGATGGTTCGTGGGCTCAAGAGGCGATCGAAGGCGTCTTCAACAAGAACTGTGCGATTGCATACCCAAACTTCAAGTTTTCTTTCACCATCTGGATGTTGGGACGTGCTCACAAATACCTAGAAAACATCAAGTTTGACGGTACATACGCCGACTGACACGTCTTTCGTTCACTAATGCCGCAGGATTTCTTGTAGTCCACGTTGTATGATATCGTGGACCTTGGACGTTTGACTTGGACTAAATTGGATACGTGTTGTACATAACGTTTGTTGGTAGGTAATAGGATGGACGACCAATTGCATGAACACACGTGCGGACAGCTAAGCGACACGGAGGCGCGTCACCGCGTCGACTTTTATGAGCGCGACCATCATGAGCGATCAAAATCACGATCTCTTTTTCTTTTAAGTCGTCCATCCACCGTCAGGTTGCGCTGACTCTCAGCACCCTCATCCTACTTCCATTCACATCCAGCTCATCTCGTCGTATTCTGACCATGGTGTCTGAAGTCTTCGCAAGCCGCTCGCAGAAGAAGCTGCTGCTCTTTGATGTCGATGGTACACTCAGCCTTGCTCGCCAGGTTAGTAGACATGCAACATGTTTGCAGACGGGCTAAGCTCCGTACTGATTCGTTTATTGCTTAAGGTCGCTACACCTGAGATGATGCAGCTTCTTCGTTCATTGCGCAAGAAGGTCGTGATTGGTGTGGTCGGCGGGTCCGACTTTGTCAAGGTGTCTGAACAACTGTCTGTTGGGGGTGCAAAGAGTGCGTAGCGGTTTTATTTGTTCCGGTTTTATGTTTTACAACTTGGATGCTCTAGTGATTGACGAGTTCGACTACGCGTTCGCTGAGAACGGCCTGACAGCGTACAAGCTGGGCAAGCAACTCCCGTCAGAGTCATTCATTCACTTCCTTGGGGAGGAGAGATACAAACCCCTTGTCAATTTCATCTTGCGATACATTGCCGACCTTGATATCCCAATCAAGCGGTGCGTGACCATCCTTTTTCCATTTTTTCTTTGAAAACGAAATCCTGATTCTACATCTCATGCACGTCTGTACTCACGCGCTTTGCGTCTCTCCAACAGTGGAACCTTTGTTGAATTTCGTAATGGCATGGTCAACGTAAGCCCAATAGGGCGTAACGCTACGTAAGTGATCCTTGGTTTTGTTCAGAATTCTGATCCCAACTCCCATCTCAGCATCCAAGAACGTCTCGATTTCCAGGATTTCGACAAGGTACTGCATATTCGTTGATCCTGTGTGTGTATGCTCGAGGATAATTATCCGCTAACATCTCTACAGACAGCTGGTGTGCGCGCAGCATTTGTCCGAGCACTCAAAGACAAGTTCCCCGACTACCCACTGACATACGCCATCGGTGGTCAAATCTCGTTCGACGTATTCCCTAACGGATGGGACAAAACGTATTGTCTGCGCCATGTCGCGGATGAGCAGTTCGAAGAGATCCACTTCTTCGGAGACAAGACCTATCCGGTGCGTCTTGTTGTACTCATCCGAAGCCCACAAGACTGATGAACACCCAGGGCGGTAATGATCATGAGATCTTCTCGGATCCTCGAACCATCGGGCACACAGTGGAAAATCCAGAAGATACCCTTCGCCAATTGAGGGAGATGTTCCCAGATGTTTAGAATACCTGCGCTAACCGACTACTCCCCATCCCTCTGTAACATACTAGTTTACCAGATATTTTGGGCCTAAATTCGATGATTGTAATGGGCTTCTACCTCGAGCATCCACTCAATGGACACGCCTTGGATCATGAATCTAGCTTCAGAAACACCGGGAGGGTGTATATACCGTCGAGATGTTGCACATTCTAAATAACACCTTGGTTGTTTTCAGACGACTGACTCGTCTTGAGGTCAAGTTGTCCTTTGTGGCCAATTCACGGTCCGAAACAGCGGAGTGGAGATTGGATCAGCCCGATGTGCCCGGAGACAGCGGTTTGGGCGTCTATACCACGTGGGTTTACTTTCCGGGCGTGAATGCTTTGCTCTCGCTTTGCACAGCGACCACCACAATCCCTCCGACGTCCCAGGCGACATGGAGAGTATGAACCTCAACAATCTCGCAAACTCTCTGCCTACATCCAACCTAGCTAACGCCGAGGCCGATTTACTCAACACCTTCAAATGTTTGTGCTCCCCGCTCTTCACCTGCACTCTGTTCTAACCCTTTATCCTATTTCAGCCGCTGCGTTAAGTATCACTACGCTCTACAAGTCCTCTCGACGCACTTCGAAAAGGGCCTATAATGCGGGCTATGCCGCTGCCTGTCAGGAGCTATTGTTGATGATTCAGCAGCGCGTCTCTGCCGGTGAGACAGGCGATGCAGAAGGCGGTATGACGATCGGCAGGATCATGGACTATATTGAGGCAAGACTCGAGGCTATTCGGTCCACAGAGGAAGAGGAAGACGAGGATAATGAACGGGACAGGGAGAGAGAGCGCAAATCCTCCACAAGCGCCACCTCTAAGCCCTCCGGCTCTGGCAGCGCCATGAAGCCCGCAGTCTCATCTGCGTCGTCACTGCGGTCGCGAGATCATGTGAGTATTCGGTTCTTATACGCGCCTTGATACACAAAACTCAGATAATCTAGGTCATATCCCCTCCATTGACACCGCTCGGCCCACCCAATATCACTTCGGCTCCATCTCTTATGCAGCCCTCTTCGCCGTCGCCGTCACCACCTACGCCTCTTCGCGCACCTCCCTCGTCCCTACAACGTCAGAGCAAAGCACGTCTTTTCCAGCTGTCCAACGTCAACCCGAAAGAAACCATCATCGCCCCTAGTGCATCTTCTTTCACCTTACCCGCTACAACGGTCCTTGCTGCAACCCCTGAGGCATCTCTGGCTGCCGTACCTTTTCCACCAATATCTCCTGTCCCTACGATGACATCGGAATCAATACCCGAACTAGCCGGCACGAAACGGCGTCATGCAGCTATGATCATGGAATCTTCGACTTCGGCTACATCGTCTCCATCGGTGTCGAATGCGCGTCGGCGCACGCGTACCTTGCGTAGCAGCACTGTCGGTGCTCTGCGTGAATCCTCTAGTACACAAGATCAGAACCACAACCATGCCCAAGGTGGGGACGCGATGGACGTTGAAGAAGACGGGCGCGAACGTAAACGTGTTGCTCGGCGGTAACACGAACAGTATTGAAGTAGAACAAGCTTACAGGTGTATGTATAGGTAAAGATAAGGTATTGCACACATCGTTCCCTCCATTTATATCACATCACACACATCCGCATTCGCATTCCACGCACACATTCGGCCACTTTCACTGTACCCCATACCGACATTCATTGCCCCTTACGATCGTGATGACCGTCCTGCCGATCCTTGCTTCTACGCTTATCTCTTGTAATTTGCCGATACCCTCTTCACGTCCCTCCCTACATGTCGCGTAGAAGTAGTCATTTACAATACACTCTTGCCATTGTATCGTTACCTTGTCTTTCGGCCGGTGATATCATGATGCCGGCCTATACATATCATTGGTACAAAATGGCAGTGCACGATACGTGTTTCAAAATGTTTGCCATGCAATCTGGACATATGATGCAGTTCATCTACGGTCCTCTGTGACAAGCCCAAGAATCAGCTTTCTCTATGCTCTAGCAAGGAGTCTCCGCCTCATCCGCAAGGACAGCATCTTCTGGAGACCCGTGCGATAGCCCTCTATCCATCCCCTCAAGTAGGAAGCCACCAGCTTCAGGAGCGTTCGTTGATGTGGGATTGACATAGATGACATCAGTTATGTTGCTATATTGGATAGTCGATAGTGGGTCAGTGTTTCCGTCTGCACTACGTTTGAGGTTCAAGATGAATCGCGAGATAAGTGTTGCTTGTAAGCTGCTCAATTGTCAGCTAACAGTTCTAGTTCGAACGGACTCAACATACAGGCCGGTAAATCTTCCAGAAGGGTAGAGTTTGAAGAATAGGATGTGGCTGTTCGACTGAAATCACGTAAAACCTTGAGTATTTGTCACATATGTGGACTAGATGAATGTCTTACCTGGAAAATGACTTCGAGAATTTGCGCCACGTTTACAAGCGTGAGGACGCTAGAGGATTACGTTTCCGTCATTGAAAAAATAGCCACTGGGCTGATAGTCACACACATAAAGTATATACTACCTAACATGAAGTTAGCGATATCGTCACGACTGTCTCTGTACGCTTACCGTCACGAAGGATGATCCAGACAAGAGGTGAGCGCATTCCGGTTCGGAGAGCATCTCTTGAATCTCTGAAGGTTCTGGTCCAAGTGAAAATTGCCGCTAGGAGGTCTGTTACCACAGCAAAGCACGGGGCGATCCATGCTATAAAGGTAGACCATGGACAATCTGCATCATACAACAGTGATGTATGGACGTACGAAACCTAATCCAATCGTTTACTAAGTGAGCTTGACATGCGCCATTTAGATATCGAATATCCACATACAGATTAATCTTTTCTCCTACCCGATAGTTTGACCCCTCGCTAATGTGCACGGTATCAGGATAATTATCAATGCTACAATTGGACATGTGTAAGCTGAAGCGAACTGTACGTGCAGATTGTTAGAGGTGAAACTTTTAACTATTGTATATGCCACCAGGATATTACACTCACTGCACTCAATACAACGGGTATGGCACCCAACAGGCCCACGAGAGTCGCGCTGATCTTCCGAAAATTGCCACTTAATGCATATGTTCGCAGCGTAGTGAATGCTATAATTGTAGTATTCATATCTAAAAGGCCTCGTATTGATAATAAAACATACCGGTGGCGATAATACTGAGCAGAATATTACCAGTGTCGTTAGAAACGATCAGGAACCAGTGTCGACATCTAGGGGTTTTAATCAATAAGGTCCACTGTCTGCAATTGCGAATATCTACATTAACTACCCTAGTAAGTGATCAGTTACGTAGGAAGGCTTTTAGCATACATGGTCTGAAGGTGCTTACGCTAGAATCAAACAATATCGCTCCTTCATACGCTATCTGGCAGATGAGGATGTATCGATTAGCCAAGAACAACCATGTGATCCCAGTGAATTTCTTGGATTGCCAGACCATATCCAGTTCGCGTGAAATTGTCAGCATATAATCGTACAAAGCTAGAGCTGCTCCGCAAAGCGACATATTTTAGTGTTACTCGCACGGATGATACTTCGGTATATACCTGCGACACCCGCGTAGATCGCGCTGTTACTAGAATAAGATTGACCCAGAACGTTAATATCGAAGCTAGAGTGGGAGGATAGGGGTACTACGTACAGGTCAGTCATGATTGCAGAAAGGCTTGGAAAATCGTTACCCGATGCACGTCAGGACTATATACCTGGAGCTACGTTCCACAGGGCATATATATACTGCGTCTTTGATCTTGAGTTGAGGATATTCGCAGAATAGCGGGAAGGAATACGTTCTTGTCAGTGGGGTAATTGTGCCTGACTGATGATGATTTACCGGCGGCAGCCAAAGCATGGAGTAACATATCACTACGGTGCACTCAGCTGATACCAGCGCTGCGATTACAGAATGTAAATGCGCTATACACTCGAGTCCTTCTTCAGTAATTTGATAGCTATGATCGAAACTTGATGAGGTGCAGGCTGGGCGGGGGTCTTTCACGCCAACTGTCGTGCGCGGACAGATAGATCAAAGGAGGTGCCTGTCAGCAGTGACGCGCTCATGCTGTTAGGGATCCACTGGATATCGTTGTTTGATGTAGAAGCCGGGACTGAAGAGTAGGCAACGATGTAGCCAAGTCTGTCGCTAGTGTTGGGTCAGAAATGCGGATGTAAGTTACCGGTCGGTAAGAAACGAGGTAACTTACAGTAACTTACATTATTTACCTCGGCCGGCCGATATGGCCGGTAAATAAAGGTAAAAAATCAGGAAGCGCCGGCCTCGTCTGGGATCCATCGAACGGAACTCTGAGCATTCCGCACGACCTGTCATCTAGTGCAGCACACGTCTTGAACTATTATGAGTTACTGTGAGAGAGTGATTATTATCCGACGGTGGAATTGACCTGTTCTGCGAGCATTCGTCGCGCCGACCTTGGAGCCCGTGGTTGCCCGCTGTACAACCGTCAGCGAAGCGTCTGTCTGCCTTCAGCCTTTGCTTTCGAAGAGTATGCAATGTCTGTCAACAAATAAAACTATCGCAGAGCTTCCCTTCGTCTGGTATTGTCTGCTACGCAATGCTCGCCGGGCGAACTCTGCCGCTCCGGCCGTGCCGGTACTAGTAGACTCGACTGTCGAGTATACCGAGCACCATCACTACATACGGAGGATTGAAATGGTTTAAAACGTATCTTCAGAGTGTTCTCCGTGTCATGTAGCATTTATTTACACTGTCTGACCGGTTTCTTACAATTATTTACAGGTTTCTTACCCGGCGCCTATGAAGCGCTTAAACAAGGCGTCAAAGGTAAGAAACGGTATTTTACTTGCTTACATCGGCCGGCCGGCCGGGCCATTTCTTACTTACCGTTTCTTACCGGCCGAGGCATTTCTTACCCAACACTATCTGTCGCGTAGTAGTACTGTTCGTTAGATACCGCAAATTATGGCAGCGCTGTCTTCAAGAAAGAATGCGCTTCAAAATAGAGATCCACATGGTCCAGGGGTTCTCGTTAGTCCAAGGAGTATCCACAATCGAAGATGCGTTCGAACTATGTGCGTTATAAAGTATACTACGCACAGTAATCTCTACGCTGCTTCAGCATATCCATCTCATTCGGAACAGAAAAATTGCTCACCTTTGAAATCCTTGGAACAACTTGAACCGGCCATCCATGCTCTGAAGCAACCTTCGTAGTATACAATGGTCATGCAGAGAGCCGCATCTTGTGATCCACTCGTTGCCTGATCCTTTATTTGCACATTGAGTCTCGGACTCTGAGCACAAACCTTAGAGTGAGGATAATCGGCTACGGTAGCCAGAGAAATAGCAAAGCGAACGTGAACGCCGTCTGTGCTACGCTGCCACGTGGGTACTGATCAAAGACATGTAAGTTAGCGCCTTAGTGGCGGTGATGGTAGCCGTTCTTACTTTTGTTTGCAATGTTCCTATGTGTGTTATTCAATGCTCCCAGACTTACACTAAGTATGCTTTTGGACCCTTTGCCAACAACGTGTTTGATATTGCAAAGGGGTCATGCATACGACACGGTTCACCAGTGACGTGCGTGTTGCATGAACTAGGTTGATTATCACAGTTCACGGTCTCTACCTCTATAATCTAGCATGGGGTCTCCACCTCACCTGTAAGGGCGGTATCTTCTTCCAGAAATCCGTGTGACAGCGGTCTATCCATCTCCTCAAGTAGGACCCCAAGAGCGTTAGTCGACGTGGGGTTGACAAAAATGACATCGGTTGCGCGATTGTAGTCTATAGTCGATGGTACGTCAGTGCCACCTTTCGCGCTGCGTTTGAGATTTAATATGAATCGCGAGATGAGTATTGGCTGTAAGCTGTTCAAATATCAGCTGCTAATCCCTACTCGAATGGCGTCAACATACAGGCCGGTGAATCCTCCAGATGGGTAAAGCTCGAAGAACACGGTATCGTTTCCGGACTGTAGAGTACGTCAAACCTTCAGCGTTTGCCAATGATATGGAATAAGTGAATGCCATCTTGCCTGGAAAATGACCTCGATGATTTGAGCTACGTTCAACAGCGTGAGGATGCTGAGGGATCACATGTTGATCACTAGATAAAGATAGCTAGATCGATAGCCACATACATAAAGTATATACTACCTGATATGAAGTCAGCGATACAGTCTCTAGTTTCCCGATGCGCTTACCATCACGAAAAAGGACCCAAACAAGGGGAGAGCGCATACCGGCCCGAAGAGCGTCTCTTGAATTTCTGAACGTCTTCCTCCAGGTGAAAATCGCCACTAGGAGGTCTGCTACCATGGCAAGACATGGGGCAACCCATGCTGTAGTGGTAGACAATGGCAATTTAGCGTCGTGTGAATATCGGAAAATGACGTAGTGACGTACGGAAACTGTTTCAATCATTTAGTGGGTTCGCCAAGCATCGTGAGGTTTCGTATATGTAGCAAATATCGACTTACAGATCAACGTTTTCTCCTACTGTCCAATAAGTTGAATCTTCACTGATGTACACAGTATCAGGATAAGAACTGATGCCACAGTGGAATGTGTGCGCTACAGTGTAAGCGGAAGCAAACTGTCAATACAGTCCGTTGGAGGTGAAACCATTGTGTGCGCGCCTATATTTGACACTCACAGCAGTCAACACAACGGGTAATGTACCTAACAGGCACACAAAAGTTGTGTTGATCTTTCGAGCATTGCCACCCAGTGCATATGTTCGCAGCGTGGTGAATACTAGAATTGTGGCATTCATAGCTGAAGACCCTGACATTGATAGTAAGGCGTACCGGTAGCGATCATATTGAGTAGGATATTTCCAACGACATTGGAAACAATCTGGAACCAGTGTCGACATCTGGGCGAGCCTCAGCCATTAATATCCACCTTCAACGATCAGAAAGACTTGCATTAACTAGAGAAGTACGTGGTCAGCTCCATTAAACTCGAGCTCGGCATACGACTCGGAGATTAGGGGTGCTCACGCTTGGGTCGACCAACAATGCTCCTTGAAACACTATCTTGCCAAGTAGGATGTACCGGTTAGCCATAAACAGCCATGCTACCCCGGTAGACTTCTTCGATTGCCAGACCATATCCACTTCTTGCGGAATTGTCAAAATGTAGTCGTACAGAGCCAGCGCTATTTTGCCAAGTGACTAGGTTTGTTGTTACTAACGCGGATGAAGACTTAAGTACATACCTGCGGTACCCGCATAAATCGCATTGTTACTAGGATAAAAGACATGTTGATACAGAACATTGAGAACGAAGCCGAAGGGGGATAAATGTGCAACGTACAGGTCGGACATGATGGTAGAACGCTTAGAGTAGCGTTGTCCCATACAGTTTATGACTATATACCTGCAGCCACTGGCAAGCGCGGCCCACGAGGCATATGTATGCTGCATCATTAGATCCTGCGGTTGAAACTACTTGCCGAATGTTGACAGGAAAAATGTTCTCGTCGATGGTATCCTGCTGATGATCGATCATAGTTCACCAACGGCCAGAGCTCACATATCGCTACGGTGCGTTCAGTCAACGAAGAAAGCTGTGACTATAGAATTCAGACGCACTGTACACTTCGTGTTTGGTAACACGATGGCTCTGTTCTATTCGAAACACGATGAGGCACGACTTCATCAAGCCAACTGTCGTGCGAGTACAGCGTGATTAGAGGATATGCTTGGCACCGGTGCTGTCTGAACTCTGTCGGGGCTTCATTTTGCTATTGAATCCCGAGACCGGATTTCAAGAGCAGGCGGAGATGTAATCGGGCCTGTGTCGATACTGAGTATGCTTTAGAGGCAATGGTATTTTCCGCTTGATACTGCACGTTATAACTAGCTTAATGGAGAATGAGTGCACTTTGCGCTTTAAGAAAGAAACCCACGTGGTTAAAGGGCTCTCGGTGGCCTAAAGGGAATCTATAATCGAAGATGGGGACACATTATGTATGTTAAAAAGCGCAATACGCACGGCAGTCTCTACGTTATTTAGGCTTTCTCTGTCTCAGTCAAAACAACAGACCTCGTTGTCTTCCTCAAAGCCATGGGACAATTCACCATCCATGCCCCGAAGAAATCTGCTCCTGGCGCCATGCTCTTGTGGAGAGACAAAAGCAAATATAGCCGAACTCGCGATACCGTATTCTGTAGTTGGACCAACTTGTGATCCTTTATTGGCGCCGTGTCCGAGGAGGTTAAGTATGAACCGAGAGATGAGAACTGGTTGCAGTCTACTTCATGTCAGTAGATGCCCACATCTTGAGAATGAAAGAACATACAGATAGGGAAATGTACCAGAAGGATATATATCTAGCAAGTTGGCGGCATCTATGCTATTGACGCCTAAATTGACCTACAATGCACGGCTGTCATAGATGATCTAGGGCAAATGGGACAAATGAACGTACTCGATTTGTCAACTGATAGTACGTACCTGTGGCAGCTGTGATAATCTCTTTATCACCAGTATGACAGAATCACTACATAGGCAACAGCGACCATAGGAAACCAAGTCGCGTACAAGTCATTTGCCATCGTGGCATTCAGTGGCGAGCAGAGCTTTGAGGTTCGTGAGTGTGATATGGCCACGGTGTCAGGGACCTAACATGCATCATTTTGAGTACTCGTCTTTATATACCTGAAGCTGGCGCCGAGAAGAATCAATCAGCAGGTGCGATAGTTCATGTCATCGCATAAATACCCAACAGCACAACAACATCGTTGATACGAAAACCTTTATGATGTATCTGTTCCATTACCGTCCCAAGATCAGGTGTTTTGAACAGTTGCATTTTTTCCGAAAACTCCTAGTGCGGTGCACACACCTATCGTGGCGAACATGGTCCGTTGCCTGAACCTGTTTTTCGTTTAACATTGAACCTGAGTAGGGGCTACAAGAAACCCAGAACTTCTATGTCGCTTGCTCCTGAACCTATAATGAGACCGGTCGCCAATAAGGTTGTGTTAGGATTGATGCGTTAATTTCGAGTCGCAATGAGGCTCGCAATTTTCGCGGAGTAAAGCAAAAGACGAACGCACTGTTATACAACATCAAATCTTGATTACATCCATATGTGTTAATAAATACATCTAAGACCCAGGAAAATGTACGTTAGAATGAAGCATGTAATCCAAAACGGATTTTACCTATATAGATCCTATCTGTCTTTGCGGAACGGAACACGAGTCGTCGTTTTTGGCAAACTACACCCTCTCTCGCCATGCGCGCCACAGGAAACCTGCAGCGCAGAAAGCGATGCCTAGCCCTCCGAGCGCCACGTCAAAGGTCGGAACCCAACACGACGTGCCCACGCACACGTCAGAGCCGGTGACCAAAGAACTGGACGGAGTCGCTGTCGCTTGCGTGTGCGCATCGGCGATGGCAGCGTAGAGATACGCCCACATACTCGTACCAACGAAAAATGCGTATGAGAGCACGCCAAAGTTACGTCCAAGGTTTGGAGGGCCGTATATGGAGGACAGGATGCCGGGACTATATCGCGGCCAGTGAGATGATTTTTTCTTTAGCCCATATAAGATGGAGGACTTACAGAACGGTGAACACCGAGCCATACACTACCCCAACACCAATACACAGAATCCACAAGTCCGCCTGGGAGCGCATTCGGACGAGAGCCCAGCCGAAGGTCAGAGCGAGGAGGACCGAAGCACAGACGAGAAATAGTGTGCGACTGAGGTGTTGTTTGCGAGGAAATGCCCACACGATTCTGTGTGTTCTCGCGGATGGCGAAGCGCCATCGGGATCTGAATTTGGGTGGGGGACTTTGATGCTCGTTGGTGACGGAGCTAACATATCCGCCAATGGACCGACGACGAGACGGCTCAAGGTGTTGGCGAAAGAGAGAAGTTGTACTTGGGTCGATAGAGAGGAACTGTTCGATGAGGAGTGGGACGCAGGAGGGAGAGTGAGGAATAGCGAGCCGAGGTTGGCCATGATCATCTCGCACTTGAGTGATAGTCAGGAGGCTGCCAGATGATACGTTGTTATCATACGGACGTACCTCGCCAACTAAGATCATGACCACAAGGACCAGAACCCAGAAGTAGGGATCTCGTACAAGCTCTATGACGGTGCCGTGTTGTGGTTCGCGAACGACGACATGTGGTTGCACGAGCTTTGAGGGATTGTTGCTAGTACCAATCGAAGCGCTCGAAACATCCGCATGGTGTTCAAGAAGAGGCTCGTACTCTTCTGCTTGCTCCTCTTCGTCGTTCGCCCTCGCTGCTCCAGCACTCTCCGCGGTCCTCGGAACATTGTTGTCTCCGCTTCCACCCTCTTCCGACAATATACCCAGTTGCACAGCCACAACTGGTCCTGGAAGACATATGGCCCCGAATGCATGGGTCGCGCCGGAAATCGTAGCCAGAAAGGCTAAGAAATGTGTCACATTGAGGCCGATGGCTGGATCGGGGTCAGTAAACAATCCTGAGGCTATAGCCGCGAAGAGAAGTGGCGACGATCCGAACAGAGCCATAGTAGTACCACTCGCAACGCCCGTATATGCAGGGAACGTGCTGGTGGCGGAGAACACGATGGCGAACCAGCTGTAGAGAATGATCAGGAACGACCAGGATACTGATGGGGACGACGCACGTACGAAAGTACCGTAGCAAGTCCAACAAATCCGAACGCGACTGTGAGTTTTCCAAAGGCAATCAAAGATGGCGTGGGGGTATCGTCGGGGGCATGACTGATTTCAAAAGAGAACATGCCGAATCCAAGCGCAAAGCAGAATGAAGCAGCCAGAGAACAAGTACGCGGTCCGTGACGGTCTAGCAGTTTGCCCACCAGGGCTGCAAACGGATATTGTCCGACCATTCCGCTAGGATTGAATGTCAGCAGATCTCCTAGACATATAACTTGTAAACTTACGCAAGAGCAATGGTGGTCAATTGCGGCTGTGAGAAGTGCATGTGGCGGACCAATGCGGATGAGATGAGCGGGAAGCTATACACGCCCCCGGCGCATATAGCATTGAAGACAATTGCGATACATATCAGCCATTTCTTCATGCCCGCAAGGGACTTCGGAATGTTAGCACGGTAAGTGAGAGCTCTTGGCAGCTACCAGCACAGGCGCCGGAACGTGAGGTGCACTGCAGCTGCGTTGCCACGTGGTGCACCGTTCTGATCAAAGACGCGTAGCGCCTTTGTGGCGGTTCGGATGGAAGTCGTTCTTGCTCAGGCTTTTGACCGCGTTCGCGTACTATGCTCTGCCCAGTGCTCCGAGCCTCTGTCTGCCTGGAGTACATCAGATGCTTATACCCTCTCTTCCAGCGTAGCAACGCCCCAATCAATGGTGAATCGCATCCTCGGGCTCGCGTGCAAGCTATGAGTGACATCAGCTTGGGGCATCCACGTCGAGGTACGTTCACATATCATTCACGGAACACCGCCCATGACAACCCTGACATGATCTTTCAGTGCTTTTTGTACCTCGTTGACCAGTCTATTGCATCAGCGCCTCAAACTCACGCTGTTATTGATGATTGATCCCTTGCAAATGATATATGGCCGAAGGTGACATCGAGCTTTCACCCTTTCGCCTCCCACATACCTACATACCCTCTAATCTCGCTGGGGACTCATATAGTGCCGGTCACAATGAAAACCCCTGTCGTCCTCTGTACTGGTCTACATGTCGTCTTGGTACTAATATACACAGTCGTGCTAGTGCTCACGAAATTCGCCATCTTCAACCAACCACTTTATCTTCCCGAAGACACGTCCCGTGTGGTTGTCACACTGATCATTCAGTCATTCACAATTGTAAGTGGGATACAACTATGAACTGGTCCCAGAGCTGATGTCAATAGGCTTATTGCGCAGCCCTTCTCTTCTTCACGCAGCGCATTGCCCTGTATGACATTGTCGCTGGGCGGCAGACGCTTTCTGCGATCCACGATAAATCTTCGGCTTGGTTAGGGCTCATATCATCGCTCTCAGTACTGTCGAACCAGAGGCAACATCTCACTGATCTCATCGGTGTCTTGATCATTGCACTGTACCTAATGTGCATCCTCGTCGTGCACACGACTCTCCCTGCCACATTTAGCGTTGGGATCGCCAATGTCACCGTCTCGAATGCTTATCTCACCACCTTGGCGCGACAGTCTTCTGTACTAGATTCATTGTACGTCTATGGACTTGATACTTGTATCACTGTGTCACAAGCTGACTTCTGAATCAGCCACAACGAAACGTACTTCACGCCTCTCCATGCGATTTTGTCCGTCTACGACGCTATGGATATCTCAACTATCGGTTTACGGGAGAACACACTCTACGACATCATACCCGTCATCGAAAATGCAGCTAACGCCGGTGTCACTGTAAACTCAACGACGATTTCTGTCGACTGCAGCCCCATTCCAGACGTAGTCCAAACGGGTTTCCATATCAATGGGAGCTATTCCAGCTCTTCAACTTTGGACGTAGAAAATAACCCTAGCTATGATCTTACTTTCGGCGGAGGGAAATACACGACATCCATAACACCGATACGTACGATACGCTCTCTTTCATGTTACCGTGATGGCTAAGTATTTACAGCCGATGGCAACCTCCAGGTTGTGGCCCCTTACGTGGCCAACAACGATGTGGACAGCGGCTTGGTTTTCTATCATGTCAATCCCAGTATGCTGCTTATCGCGTATAATAACTACGGTCCCATCGTCGACTCTTCCGGATCTCTTGCTCCGGTATTTAACACCAGCGTTTATCCTCCCTGGCAAGATAGCTGTAAGTCTCTGCCACTACTCTCCATCTCCGTTGAATGCTAAAGATTGTTTATATCGCCAGTACAGGATATGACTACGAGTATCAATCTATTAGGTTGTAATTTCGCGACGAGAAACACGTCAACCGAAGTCAACGCTCAAACTCGCGAAATTGCGATGCCTCCAGCTCCCTCAACGCTGGCTATTTGGCACAATTGGACCGACCCTGGCGTCTCGCAAGATCCACTACTAGCACAAGTGAGCAGGTTCTTATAACGATGTTGGAAGCCCTGACTTGCATCGGACACACAGCCTCTTATGTATTTTGCCGCAAATTCTGGGTTTGATGCCTTCAACTTTGAGCGTGCTCTCACAGTGATCACCAATACCACCAATGTGACTGTATCAAGTCTGATCACTTCGCTTGATACGTAAGTTATTCCATACGGCACCTTTACTTGATCTGATACCCTTAGCTACGTTTAGGTTTTTAACACTAGACATGAGCCTCGCTCAGAATGTCACCGATGCTAGCGACCTTGGCAATGCCACCCTTGCAGATCTCAACCGCAGTCTAGCCAAGGCGTACGCAGCCGTACTCTGGTATAGTACGTAGATATTATGTTCCATGCGAGTAAGGATATGGGGCCTGACACTTCATAGATAACGTGCAAAAGACTACCATTGTTAGATCGTCTAACGAACGCCAACAAGGCGAAGCTTTGATCCCCGCGACTGAGTTACAAGTGCGCATCATAGTACGTGTCGTCATGCCATGACTATGTCCTCCGCCGTGAGCAGATGCTAACCCCAACTCAGATCAACATGTTTTCGGTAGGTCTCTGGTGTTCTTTATAGGACACTTTGCTGAAGGTCTTGTAGCTTGCTCTCGGCCTCGGGTCCTCCTGCATTCTGCTCGCGCTCTTCATTGTCTTCGTTTGTCGAACACGGCACGTTCGCAAGCAAGACGGCCCTCTGGTGGACTCCACAGGCTTATTACCTATGCTCTGGCTCCTCGGCAACGAGCCAAGTCTCAAGCACATATCCAAGCCAGACCTAGATGCACTTCGTGCAGCTGGCATGTATGAAGTTGCGCCTATGGAAGCTCGGATGCGTGCAAATTTGCCGAACTCGGACGACGAGAAGGAGGGAAAGTTCTCGCAGCATCAAGGCATCTATATCTCCTTGGCGCGGGCTGCAAGTCGTGAGTCGTACTCGTCATCCATCGGCTAGGCCGGACGTGGAAGCCTCGTTTGTTATGTCGCCTCGTGGAATGAAAATCTAGAAGGCCAGGTTTCCTATATGTGCTCTCTGATACCAAAACATTGTTCAATGCGCATATGCGCCGTCATTCCCTCAAGTTTCACGTCAGTAGACTGCGAGCCAAGTCTTCAGCATCTTGAGAAAGTAATGGTCGGCATACCGGACCGACTGTCACCTGGCTATTCTGACTCGGATCACTCCGAAATCTCGTCTAACGAACCCCCATCTTTGTTGACAGGAAGGATTCTTTTGCTTTCAAGTTTCAACAAAGTATAACCCAAGACATATGCTGATATTGCTTAGGTGAAGTTTTACCGAATATAGTCGACTGTAACGACATCCCAAGGAACGCAAAACGGATGTCGCCTTCTTGCCCAGATCTGCGGTCATCCTGGATCCAGATCGACAGAAGGTGATGATATGGCCCACGATTCTGAGTATTGATAGCTATTGACTTCTATTGAGGCCACATCTGACGTGCATTAGCCGCCAATTTTGGCCGAAGGAGAACTATGCCCGCGTTCGTGCTGTGCTCAGCTTACAATCTGTGGAAGCTACTCACGTCTTCTGCCTCAAACGTATGTGAAACCCGACCGAATAGCACTCACATAAAAGCTGAATAATTCACCAGGGCTCTCTGACCAATCCAGCCCGACGTTAATCCATCGTCATTTTTGGAGATGGCTACGCTTGGTTACGTCACGAGTTACAGTTCAAGCTTCTTGCAGTACGTGACCAGGACATCTAACATCAGAGTACAATATGGCCAGATCGACCTGATTGCCTATCAGACCGATGTCTACGTGAAAGTCATATACGGAAGTCCAGGTCGCCTCTGTGGCTTGGGAGAGCAAAGACGTTCTCCCAAGCTCCGCGTCGCGGCAGCCGTTGCTGCAACATGTAGGCCCTTCTCGGACAGGAATAGCTCGATCCACTGCTTGGCTAGCCGTAGGATAGCTCCCAGACGGCGAATATGACCGACGCCGTCCGAAGCATGAGGTTTGTAAGTTTCGAGGATCTAGAGCTACTCTGACAATATATAAACGAGATGTGCAGCCTTTCGCTTCCTTCATCGTCTCAAACACGCCTCGAGCCGCTTCGAAGCCCTCTATCCTATCCCATTACTCCCTTACGACCTTCACGACATCCGCGTATACCAGAAGCATGAAGTTCATGACCATCGCTGCTGCCTTAATCGGCGCCCTCTCGTCGTTCGCTATGACTGACGCTTTGCCGGCTGAGAAGCGTGACGTTTACTCCCCCAAGATGTTGTACCCCCACGCAGGTACCGTTTGGTACTCCGGACAGACTCACAATGTTACTTGGTAAGTGATGTTAGCTCTATAGATATACGGCGCACTCATTCAATATCACGCAGGGACAACTCAGATCCGCCAGTCAACATTTCTAATCGTGCCATTATCTTGCTTAGGGAGGACACTTATACAATGCCTCGTATGTACTTTCCCAGGCAGCGCAACGGTTAACACAACTCAATCTTCGTTCCGTACAGTCGTCCTAGCACATGACTTTGATCTGCGTGCTGGTAGGGTCGAAGTCAAGGTCCCAGACCTGATAACGAGCGACAACTACAGCCTACTTCGTAAGTCTTTATTTTCCTCTCTGAATAACCTGTTACCAAACTGTTCGTGCTAGTGTTTGGCGACGGTGACAATTTCGGTGACAGCTTCACTATCAACGGAGTCATCACATTTGATTAGCTTCACCGAAGTTTACTGTAGCCTCCGCTCATGGACCTCCTTAATACACGAGACGTACTGTTATTGGACTCTAGCTTCGTTGGACTCTTGATTAGTACTTAGTTCGTTGTCACAAGAAGTTCCATATCATTGATCATGGAATTATTTTGGATTTTCCTATTTCTGGATAAATTCATTAATACTCATAGCCTGGATACAATGTTTTATAACGATCAATGCCCGACATGAAGGATGCTATAGCTGTTAGACATTTGCATCCAGCATCGCTGGTCACCTCGGGCCGCTTCGGCATCTCGCACCCGTATCTCCGCTATGTACAACTCCGACTCGGTGGCGCTGCGTCTTCGCGCCGCGGCCTCTTCACTTCGACCCTCGGTTTCATGACAGCCACTTCGAGTGGAAAGTGCCAAATTCTATACAACTAGCATGGCTCGATATACGCACGGGTCGCACACCCTCGAATTTGAGTACATTCTATCATTATGACCTTTCTAGCAGGGTCACGCTTCATGCAACGTGTCTCGAGGGTCGCATTGTATCAGGCGCGTATCACGATCCCTACACGCGTATGCCTGCTCTGACAAGGGACCCACTTTACAGCAGGGCTACTTCCATGACAATCAATCTGCATATAGTGCGGCTTGCACAGATACCGAAGTTTCGATCGGTCAAGTGCGAGGGTTTCCTTGGAAAGTACAACCTGAATGAACAACACCTTCGCCCATAGGGCTCAGTCACGAACTCTTGTCATTGGACATATACTTTCTGCTTATCGGGCATCTCAGCGGTTGGGACGTCGAATTGTATTTAATCAAATACGGACTCGTCGAACCGTTCTTTCCACAATGATGGATCACCAATGGTATGTTCCACAGTATAGAATCCGACCGATATCAGACTGACTCGGATCATGTAGCTGCAAAGTGAAAAGCCTGTACTCAGTGGTCTCTTGAAATGAGGCGACTAATACCACATTCAAGCTGTCAACCTTTCCATTCACCGTATGTCTAGCTAAACAATGCGTAGCGCTATGAAGGCACGAGCTCGCCTTCCATGAGTTTCATCGCTCGGACATGAAGTGTTGGTACGCTTCCCGCACTTCTGTCTGTGATCACTGGTACGGCTACTTCTCTGATATATGCACTTTGAAAGAGTATTTGACCCTACGTCCAGGTCGTCGACAGCCAGGATATCCAGTCCCTCGACCCACCAAGATGGCTGACTCCGTTCCCCAAACCCCACTGCCCGCACGTTCTTTTGCTCCCGCGAAGTCATCTAATATGCGAACGATTTGGTCCACTTTTTGCAGGGTCTTATCGGCTATATGGCGATTCATCACTCGACAATACATGTTTATGATTTGTATCTTCCTCCACTTGGTCATTCTCGCCATCCACGTCGGCCTCATCGTCGTCGACTTCCAGCAGCACCAATTTGTCGCGAAGGAGACACTTGCCACCGACCTCATCTTCATGGCCACGATTATGGGCACAAGTCTTGTTATCAAAGTGCGTCTTTTGTCCAAACTCTGTGAATCTTACTGACTCAATTTTGTGCAGACGATTCTTATTATCGTCGTCTTTGTCACCCAAGGACTCGCTCTCAAACGCAATTATCACCTTGACCAGAGCCTGTCTGCGCTACACGAGAAGTCGTCCGCATGGCTGGGCGTAGGGCCCGCATTCGTCACCATGTGGCGCCAGAGGAGCGTCCGCGCAGCGCGTTTGGGCGTGTTCTTGATCCTCACTTACCTGGCGTGCATCATCGCCCTCGGCATCACCGACTCTGCTCTGCTCAACATCGGTCTCGTCGATTCCAACGACCCTGTCATATCGTCAACAACAGCATTTCTCGCTCGCGTGACACGGAACGAGTGAGTACAGAAAACTCAACTTCTTTGCGCTATGCTGATCGACATATAGCTTGGCAGAGGCTTTTCCGATCGTCAACACCTTGCCCGTCTGGAACTATGTCTGGTATATCGGCTACGACGACAGCACCATATACGACCTCCCCGTGCTCGGCGGACATGGCTCCTTCTCTGAAAGTGCTGTCGAATTCTCAGTGGACTGCCGCTCCATACCGAACTTGAGGCAATCAGGGAACCCTACAGTCGTCGACTCGGCACGCTTCGGTCCCGTCGTCACGTATCCGTTCCATATAGACGACAGCCTGGAGGACGTCAATGTCATACCTGGTGAGATCATACAGTGTCATTGTATTCGCACGCTAGATTATAACCTTGTCCACTCTGCCAGCTCCTCGTTCGCTGCAAGTGTTATCTACTCGACCCGTCAATGGTGCACAAAATGTCCTTCCTCCAACTATCGTCATCGCATCAGCCTCCGTACAGATCGTCGACGATCAGAACACGACCTCATCAATCGTTAGCATCACTCCCGAGGTGCAAGGCAATTCCTCGACATGCACGGGTTCTTGTGGTGAGCGCAGATGCCTCTGTACTACCACTATGGCTCATGCTCTGCGTTCCAGCCCCGTTGACCTCCATACAGCTTGTGGCATGCAACGTGCAGGCGCAGAATACCACTATCAAGATAAAGGCAGACGAAGGAGAGCTTGAAGATCCAATCGGACCAGTGGATGTCTCGTGGGCCAACTGGGCTCTGCCGAGTGCTGTTCTATCCGATCAGGCCTTCCTAGACCCTGTGAGTGCGTTATTGCCACTGCGGTCTCGTTCCCTGAATGACAGTGTCGCAGATCGGTGAATTCGGTGACTTGTCGCCGGCTAGTGATATGATGCAGACGTTCAGCGTCAGCCTCAACGGCTCGGAAGTGACCAGTGCATACAATGTGACAATGCTTGAAGAGTAAGTCATTGTAGCACTAATCTCCAGCATAGACTCATGCATGTTCGATTTAGTAACCTGATGGAGTGGCTGGGCTACAATGTCCCAAGCCAAACGACTGTAGACCTTGGGTTGCTCAATTGGTCCCTCCAACAAGCCATCGCGGTGGTATATTGGCGTGGTGGGTATTTCCATACTATAATCTCGTCTCCTTGCTGACCCTCGTTTAGCGAGTTTCAGTAAGGCTATCAAAGCCTCCGGACAGCCTCAAAGTCCTGGAAACTTTGTGTTCCAAGTGCAGGTACGTAACTCGAGTACTGTCACCACGCGGTGCCACTGACAATGCCGAAACATGTAGATCAACAAGTATACTGTGAGTCCTCCATCATTCTGAATTTCTTTGATACTCATATGTGTTTTTAGCCGTGGATCGGCTTAGGCCTTTCTACGGCATTGTTGCTACTCGCCATCATTCTCACCCGTCAACCTCTGGCTTCGCCGCCGGAGCTAGATGCCATCGGCTCGCCAGGCGTTCTGCAAGTGACCTGGCTCTTGGGAAAAGCCAATCATCTTGCGAATGATTTGGTTGAAACGGTCCCGAACCCGACGTTGAACGACTTATTGAAGGCCGGGACTGCGATCAAAGTCACTATGAAGGAGCACATCGAGCATGGGTGCGCGGGTCATGGATCGGAGAGCGCTAGGACTAGTGCGGCGTTGCAGGATATGCCGGAATTGGATGCGACCGACGTGCAGGGCAAGGACGCCGATGCGGCTGCTAAGGTGGCGAGCAGTAGTGAGCAGAAGTCCGAATCGGAGAAGGCGGGAAGCGATATGGTATAGGGCCTGTTGTCTGAAATTGTGGACTTATAGTCGTAGCATATGCCCATGACCCATGTCTTACCTACGCTGGTAGTACACTGAAGTATTTATGATTGCGAATCCGAAGCTGAAAGAACATACCCATACCAACCAGCTCGGATAAGACGGTCCGTGAGCCGACTATACGTCCCCGGGATGTTTTCCGGCTGAAAGATTAAGACCGTTTGTTCAACGACGTCTTCCACTCATTCTGCGCGTTCACGACCTCCATTCGACCCTCTCATACTTCGCCGCACATTACAAAACTTTGGACACTTTGAGAGCTCAGCGACAGCTGTAATCACTATCATTTTCAGAATCACCGGCCATCAGGCAAATTTTAGAAAGCGCACCAAATGTCAACCTTTGCAAATCTCGTTCATCTGCCAGAGGGTCTTGTGCAACTCGTTGGCCCGGTGTTGAATCCTTTTGCACCTCCGTATGGCACCTAATACACAGTCATGTAACCGGCGATTCAACCGTGCATCTTACAAACACGATCGCCTGGCGATACCGGGGACGATCTGAACAAGGTTTTGAACTGTAATGAACTTTCGCTATGAAGTTTCCTTTGAAGAACTTATTCGTCGCTTTTCGTTCCCAAGTACAACGTTAGCCCTCGTTCCGGACTCCCTATACTCAACGCATTATACCAGGGAATCTATAGGCGTGAAGCACTTCCAGACGCTGCAAGGATACCCGTTGATCTACCGCCGGAGATCTGGAAAGAACTTCCGAGTCGTACGGAGAGCGCACAAGCGTCCAGTGAAACCCAAAACGCTTCTTCGAGGAGAAGGAACGAGACCTGCGGACATATATAGGACCAAGTGCTCAGCGTGAGCTGGCTACCGACCTTGCCTCCTTAGTTTGTTGGTCACTACAATGTCGAGCGCGACGACGAGAACAACGACGACGACCTCAAGACACTCCTCATGCACTTCGACAAAGGGACCGCACTCATTCAGTCTTGAAGACTCTTCGGTTTTCTCTTCGACCACTGCATCCATCGTCCTTTCCCCTTCTCGTCGCAAGAAGTGCTCTTCAGGACCTTCGCTTTCGCCATCGCAGCTGGCTCGCCACTCACAAGGAGCTGTTAATGCAAGAGGTACTTTGTCACAGCGTATGCGGGTAGCAGGCTACGTCCCCCTTCCACATTACCTCCCTCGAAACGCTACGCCTGTCTCCTTGGCATCGACTCCCACAAACCCACCCTCTTTCGCACCCATCGTCGTCGTACACTTTGACCTCTTGTCGGTGACCACAACGCCAATGTGGGAGTATCAACGCGACCTGGCTTATGGACTCAAGATGTCGGGACACATCCGTCGTAGCGTAGATTCCGTGGACAGAAATGTGGGCAATCCCGTACCTTGGTCCTCGCATGGAGATGCCGAAGGACCTCATGTTCCACAGCCGCCTTGCGCTCGCCACCCTCTTGAACTCCAGGCCTTTCTCACTGCCGACATTCAAAACACGTTTTCAGTTTCACTTCGTACCGCCGGCTCATCTTCCCAAAGCGTCCGCGGCGCGCCGTCAGCTGACGCTGGCGAGACCGTTGGTGTATCCGCTCAACACTCGAAGAAACGCAGTAACTCTTCGCCAGCACATCATGCTTCTAATCAGGAACACCTTTCCGCTTCACCGCCGTCGGGAGACCAGACTACATATTCTTGCTCGGAGCCTCCGCTGAGTCTAATAGGGAGTGAAAAGAGACCGGACGGTGGAGATTGGAGGCAGGATCAGAGTCAGGGTCAGGCTTCGGAAGAGGCGCACACGAAGCATCGCCGCGCAAAGACGCGCAAAGACAGGACGTCGAAGATTGCATCTGGAACGTGTCCTCGCCCTAGGCCTATGCTCGACAAGGGCAAGGGCAAGGGCAAGGGCAAGGGCAAGGGCAAGGGCAAGGGCAAGGGCAAGGGCAAGGAGAACGACATCGTCTCAGGGAACACGAGTGATCGCTCCGTGTACAAACCATCGTCTCACCCATACCGCAGCCTTTCTCGCAAGCACAAATCCTGCTCGCCGGGATGCTCTGCAGATATTCAGGATTGCGCCCGTCGTCAGTGTTGTTCGCAATAAATATGTGGACTAAGCTCGGATGGCGTTTCATAAGAGCTCTTCAAGCGCACGTCTTCTCGGACCATGGCATATTTTTCGAAGGGCACAAGTTCGTGGCGGATTGAATCATATACATAGCGCTTTTTACAATTTCGGATGCTGTGGACGCAGGGATTGTTCATACTATCTTCTCTCTTCAGGCATATGTTCCAGGATAGATCATTGCATTTTAGGCACGTGGACTCTCAATCAAGTATTTATCGCACGCAGGCACAATTTAACACCTATGCCATCCTAACACACTTCTAGTTGCTTCGGGTTTGACTGTCATGAGTATATTTGAAGCATTCTATATTTCTCGCTGATTTCGCTTGGGATTTAGGGCTACAATCGTTCCTCCAGATGGTACGGAACTCGCGAAGTGCGTGTATACTTGACTTTCACAGCAGAAGACCGTGACCCGTATGCGGATAACACATCGAAGACTACTGGTGAATTGCAGTAGTAAGTTCGGCTTAATGACTATTCAAATTGCTCGCAAGCTTTCACGAGACGATCAAATGGCGCTTTGGCATGTTACTACTCATCCCCGGTGGTAACACACGGTCTGCATCGTGTACGATCCGCTGACACCACTCCGGACCGTATAGACTCTGACGTCTCAGTTGGAACATGCCATTACAAACGTTCAGCTAGACGACTGAGAGGGCCATGCGCATTCTACGTATTCCATATAGCTCATACAGCGTTATGAGAAGTTAAGTGAGACATCGACAGAGGTGGGCCATAGAAGGAAAGGATGACCACAGCAGCTGTTCTTTGCCGCTCGACTCATCGTGACTCAAACGTAACACGGCAATCTGTCTAGACTCTACGATACAGTAGCTACGTCTTGAACATGTCGATGCCCTCAGACTGTGTTGATTGCCTGCGGGGTATGTCGACAGGTCAATTGCGTATCATAGCAGGACAGGAGGAGCTTACAAACGATCTCAGGTGTGCGTCACAAAGGGACGCCTGAAGGTCAGATGCCTTGAGCTTAACGATATGACCCCTGCCGACAGTCACTTTCTCAGGAACGTTCGAAGAGATAGCAGGGACCAGATGCTATGTATCCATCCCGTTAGGCGAGTACGATCCCACGAAGATCGTTTTGTTCTTCACGAACGTATTCGGGCTTCCCCTCATCAACAATCAGGTATGCACATCCTCTCCGGGTGCGGGTCAAAACTCACGAGACCGCAGCTTCTAGCTGACGACTTCGCGCGCAATGGGTTCAAGACCGTCATACCAGACTGGTTTAACGGCGATCCGATCACCGACTTCAATAATGCGGAGTTCCTGCTCGAGGAGTGGAATGCGCGGCACGGTCCTGAGACGTGGAAGGGGCTCGTGGACGAAGTAGCTGCGAGTCTCAGAGCGTTAGGGGTGACCAGGATTGCCACGGCAGGGTACTGCGTCGGTGCCCAGCCGGCAATCTACTTAGCCTTGAAAAACGAGAGTGTCGCTACAATCTTGTCGCATCCGACACGGGTCGCATGTCCGGACGATTTGCTGGTACGTCCGTGCCGAGGTTTGATGCCCTTAGATGATTGACTTAAGATCGATACAAGACTTACAAGGAGAAATCGAAAGCTGCACTGCTGATCAACAGCTGTGAGTTTGACTCGTATTTCGGTCGGGAGAAGCAGGCGTTGGCAGATGAGATCTTCGGCGGTGGCAAGTTTAGCCCGGGATATGAGAAGACGTACTGGGAAGGATGCACCCATGGCTTTTCGATACAGGGAGATCTAGTGAGTGGTACTGACGCGCTCGGCGACCGCGATGCTCATGCCGGAGGGATACAGAGTGACCCGAAAGTGAAAGCTGGGAAAGAAGGTAAAGCAAGGTACTTGACACTGTCCCGCTCACGATACTGAGGGATGTTCAATAGGGGCATTTATGGCTTCTGTGAACTTCTTGAAGAAGTATCTGTAAACATATGACTCCGTAATGAATTCACGTAGATCGGTGTATTCATATGTAAGTTGCGAATGATCACACTTCCACAATCTTGTCGTCCTCGTCCTCGTCCTCTAGCGTCTCTATATGGGTTTCGCTATCCATGCGGGTTTCGTGGCTTTCGTCACGCTTGAGGAAGTTCACCAGTCGCTCGACGTGCTCGGAGATCTACCATTGGAGAAATGACCATTAAAGAAGCGGTATTGATGATCAATCTGTGCGCTGACCTTGTCAACTTTCTCGTTCTCGTGAAGCGTACGCACAACTTCGTAGACACCGTGACTTCTGAGGTATTCACGTGCCCAGAAAGTCGTGCAGAGTAGAAGCAGCGTCTCTACGTGGGTCAGGCGAATAACGGCATCTGTTTCACGCTTCTTTGTTTCGGGAAGGAATTGAAGAGCGGATGGTAGCAGTTCTTGCTCCTGTAAAGGACTCAGAATTGGGTCATTTCATAGAGATGAAGTACGTACGTCGAGATCGTATTCTTCGGGCCCGGCTAAAGGCAGTAGGAGATACGGGAGAACATCCATTCCAGGTGCGACTGTTGTTGAAGGAGGTATCGCAAATTTCTCAGTGTCCGGAGAGAGCATCGCACGATGCGCTTCCTTGTGGAATGCGCAATTTCTTCACTATATCAGACACGAAGAATTCATCATTTATCGATGTACGTACTTCATGATCGAAGCAACCCCGCCTCGTCGTATGGTGTCCTTGTGCTCCGTAAAGACGAGGAACTTAGCGAGGGGGTACTCTAGATCGCCCTCGTTGCTTAGTGGATTGCTAGCACGAGGTGTGAGGAAGAATAGTCGTCCTGGTGGAGTCTGTGAAGCTCGTGTAAGACTTATTCATTTGTCGCTTTGGCTGCCGTATGCTTACTATGCTGAGGTTGGCAAATACACTCGACAGGAAATGGAGACTGGCTTTGCGCGGCCGCTTGTCAGGGTCATTTTCGTCATCCACCGATGCGCCTTGGACAAAAGCATCGACAAGTAGAGGTAGTGCAAACACTTCTTTTGGATCTCCAGATGGATAGGGCACTGGGGCGCCGCAAGTACCTGACCGCGACTGCGTGGGGAAATATTTTGTGGGAGACTTCGGGTCCGGTAGGATCTCAACTTTCATGGATAGAAGAGTCGAGCATGTTGCCGCGGCTGTTGTGATATTGGACAATATCATCGACGCCAAATCTGCAAGTGTGGCTTGTGCATTCTTCGCTCGCATTAGTAGTGGCGCGAAAAGGCAAGCGAGAAGACCTACCAATATATAAGAGACCAGAAAATTCATGAATGTAGCTTCTGACAGTGAATTCGCAACTAGCTGGTTGTCAGATAGATTGACCAGCGCTCTGAAGGCGTCATGAGCTGTTGCCTGCAGTGTCGGAGATGCACATTCGTGACCAGATAGACGTATAGAGCGGTAGACATACTAGTTGATCTCTACAGAGTATTTTGAGGTCTCTTAACACATCGTTGTCTTGTGCCTTTTGTAGTCCACCAGATTGTAGACCTGCAAGGAAAATATCCCGATGCGGAGAATCTTTAGCTGTGTGCCCAAGGAGATTGGTCAGAGCAATCTGCCGCACTTGCGGGTTTCTGTCGCGTAAAAATGGAAGCAACTAGATGTTTTCATTCAATGAAAGGATAGACAGTCAACCCATGCAGAGACTACTGCACCTCTTTCAACTCCTCTGAAGACATCTGGTAAGCAGGCACGAGGAAATTCACCGCGCGGGCGTCTACTGTGCTTCCCATTGTTATTGATAGTCGTTACGTAAGCCAAGTTCGCAGCTGGAACAGCGTTAGCAAGTGTCCCTTCCAACGACCACCTCCTGGCCATAAACACAATTCCTGAGTCGACACGACCGAATCGGTCTCGCCTCATATGCCATACTCATAGGCCTACATCGAATCTATAACACTCTCGACATCACCTGCGTCCATCGCCACTTACAGCGCTTTCCGCGCGGCAGGTCCGAGTCGCGCCTCTTTACCTTACGCGAGTTGATTCAGGTCTTAAAGACCTCAGCTTGGAGCTGTTGATACCTCATCGGAGTAAGCAGCGTTATTTGCAGCCGAATCTGAAGCGCTTCTTCCTCCTTATTAACCACTGCACATTGTGGCACTAGGCACGCCATATTCCGTTGGTGTACAGCATGGCGGGATACAACATTAGCAGGTCCATCCAAGAGTTGTTGGCCGAGCATGAGTCCTCACCACCATCTTTCACCGTTCATCTCCATCCGGACCACTGGACTTTGAATGGCGGATCAAAGTTTCTGTACAATAACCAGATTGCGGTACGCACTCCTGAAGGCTGACTCTACTTGACGTTGATCACCAGAGACTAGTCCCTTCTAGACGATATACGGTCCCAGAGAATACCAACAGATTTTCTTGAGCTGTTTGAAGCCGCTAAACTCCCTTTCTATGAAGGTGTGGACTGGCACATCTCGTACTGGGTATCGATATCTCAAGTTATCTTAACCTAGGTTATATGATCGTGGAACTCTTAGATTACCGTCCTTTGAAGGGGAAGGAACCCGAGCTCTCTACCCCCAAACGTTCCAGAGTCGTGCTAAGTCCAACGCCGGAGACGATGTGGGCTGACATCTGTTCGCTTAATCAGAAAGCTGGGAGCATTTGGACGGACGAGGATGCTTTGCAAGTGGAAGCAAAAATCTTGGTGCGCTCATGCAGCACTCTGGATTCATCTCAGTTGCTGATATCCTCGTTAAAGCTCGCTACTTCCCCGCCTCTTTGCCTGGATCCAGATCCGCATCTAGCTCGCATTGCCAACAGTATCATGCGAGTGTCTGCGCCCGCCGCTCCGACATCCTTGAAACGCAAAGCTGCAGCCATGGAACCGGAGGAGGACGAGAGCGAGAAGGCGAGACGAGCCAAGATCATGCAGTATATGAACCCCAGAACCAATCGGTCCACGATTCCAAGGTATGAAAATATAGCCCACGAATGGGAACAGACGACTTATCTGCTAGTAGTTACCGTATATTGGAGGTCCTGGAGAAGGTGAGGTCGAAGCCGCCAGCTGCTGCCGCGACCAACCCGTCAACGCAAACCATGCCACCAACAATACCACCAACTCAGCCCCCCCTAGTCCCTACATCTTACCCCTTAGGCGTTCGTGCGACTCCTGTACCCCTGCCCACTCCAAATCCACCACGCTTGCCCACTGCTGCCTCTACCCTCATTTTACCTCAACCTCCACAGAGCAAGTCCGCTACGCCAGCACCACCGGCTGCTGCTAGTCCCACAGTGAAGCATGAGATACCTACAGAAGTCAAGAAGGTCGCTACGCAGTCTCCAGTCGTCAACCCGAGACCACTGTCTGTCGTTCCTCCTACCGCGGCGGCTATCCCACCACATATGCAACAGCACCAAGCTATGCGTAGTACACCTTCTCCGCCATCGAATAACAAGCCACATATCCCTCCTCATCCTCGCCCAGCCTCTACGGCAGTTCCTGCACGTAGTCCTATGCCCACCGAGAGGCCACTCTCTGCAGTACCACAGCAAATCAATGGACAGCATCTACAAGCTCAAGTACCACCTCAAATCCGTGGGAAGACGCCGATGCCACCACATACACCATCGCCTAGAGTGCAGCCCGTACAAACACCTCACCTTCAACCAATTCAACCCCCGCCACCCCCCATACAGCCCCAGCCGCCTCAAGTATATCCGCCAGCGCAGCACACACCGACGCAACCGCAAATATTGCCTCAGCCAGCTCCTATGCCGCAGCAACAACCGTCGCAAGCTATGGTGCAGAACGCTAACATAGCCAACGTACCTAACATCGCGGCGATGCGAAAGGTTGGTTTGTCTTCAGGTCCTGGAAGATCGGCTCTGACCGTCCAGCAGACGCCTCAGCAAAGTAATCCCACTCCGACCCAGAACGGCCATGTTCCTCAGCCGCAATTGTACCCTGCCTATTACCAGGCAATGATCCAACACCAGGCACGGATGGCTCATGCCAGCGCCGGCCAAGCTGCCGTCCAGCCGCAGAATATGAACGCCGCCCAAGCGATGCAGCAGCGCAACGTCAACAGCCCTGCGGTCCGAAATCAACAGGTGACGCCGCGCCCGCCGACGACGGCTCCTCAGGCGATGGGCATACAGCAAGGCAACTTCAATTACGCTGCGCTGGCACAGCAGAACCACATGAACAACGGGAGCCTGCGACCAGTTGTGCACACGCCGCATCAGCAGCTCATGCAGCAGCACCAGCATCAATTTCAGGCTGGAGCTGGCGGCGCGCAGGCCGGGACGCCGCAGCTCGACCAGCAGGTCGCTGCAGCTCAGGCTCAAGCACAAGCTGTGCAAGCTCAGGCGCAAGCTCAAGCACAGGCACAGGCACAAGCGGTGCATATGCAGAACCCGGCCCAGTTCATGAACATGCCACCACAGTACCAGCAGCAGATGTACAACTATCAGATGATTCAGCAACAGCAGCAGCAGCGACTTGCGCAAGCTCAGGCACAAGGATACCAATGGCAGATGGGCCGCGGGATGATGCCCAACATCGCGGGACACCCACAGCAGATGCAGCTGGGCGCAAGCAAGGCCGGAATGCAGGGTTCGTCGTAGTCCGTCGTAGTCTTGGTCGGTTGTCGTGGATGTTGTAAATTATGTATCATAAGTTAGTTGCCAGCTCTAGGATACTGTTTCTTGGATGTAATTCGTGGACTCGTCGACAGTGCTGTTTCGCTTAGAGTGCAATACTTAGGTTCCACATCTCCACATCAGTGATCATACAATGCGCATCCTCGTATATTGTACTGTACACAGTCTCAGGACCCGCCCCAGCGAGACTCGCGCGGCGGGAAGATTGCCATTGCCAGATACAGATCTCAGGCTTCCGATGCGCGATGGGAGAAGAGCGGCGCCGTCCCCGCACGCACGCAACACGGGCACACACTCTGAGCAAATCACGCCCGCAAAGCGTATCGGCCACACTCAATCTCGCTCGCGCACCCCCGGCTTCGATATTCCACAGAGACGGTCACGGCGCACTGTATAAGTAAATCAGTGGCTGGCGTATGAGATAGCATCGGCCGCGGCGTGCAGCAGGCAAGGTACTTATGCGCACACACACGCACGCAACGTGCCGTGGCAGAAGCCGCGAAGCGTACACAACGTGACACTGGACGTGGGCGCGGGACGGTCTTGCTCATTGCGCTCGAGCCTGATGCGCCCTGCTTCGCCGCCGCGGTCGCGTCGCGTTCGGCGTACGCGACTGTACATTTTTTTGGCCCGTGCGGACCGCCGCACCGCCGGGGGCGCAGACGCGATATTCCCGCACTGCGACGCGGCCATTCAGTTGCGATGCGGGGAAGGCGTACCGTAAGACGTAAACTCAGCGAGTACTATAGCCTATAAAGACCGACCGTGGGTGCACACTGGCTGCGCAGGCGCGTGGAATCCGTGCGGCGAAGTGCAGGAGTGATAGCGCTATCGATATTCGCAGGACGCGACACAGCGGTGGGTATACAGCAGCTCAGAGGCAGACGCGAGACACGGGCACTTGCAGGGCATTACACGGGGTCCCCGAAACGGGCGGTGAGGTATTAATGGCCGTGGATTGAGGCTGGAAGAGCGGGTGGGTGAGTGCGCGAGCGAAAGAGCGACAAAGAGACAAGAAACGAAGGTCCGTTGTCCGAGCTGAAGATGAGTGAGTGCGTGTTGAAGGGTGGTATCGAAGACGGCACCGGGGTGAGGTGTGCCTGAACATGCGGGGTGACGAGTGACAGCAGCAAGAAAAAAGAAAAAAGGGGAAGGAGTTGTCATCGCCAACTATACTATAAACAGATGCGGTGTGTGCACAAGAGCAAGCCCGAAGACCCATGGAGACCCAGTACTATAATACAGAAGAAGTGCGGATGCGAAGAAAGAAATGCATAGCGTGGGGCAATGAACGAAGAAATCTGCGACTGCGACTGCAACCGCGCCAAAAGCCCAAGAATATAAGGACGCGAGGACTTGGATGCGATGCAAGGAGCGGCGGGCGAACTGGCGAGACCGGCTGAGCTGTAAGGCGCTTTAGGGATGTCTAAGATCACCACCATCAAATACGCCCGTCGTCGGGCACCTCGCTGCGTCTGCCCAGGGACGCGTGGTCGCTGCCATCCTCGCCGCTTGAGAGTGCATCCTGGTGACCTATATGTGCGCCTTGTTTCGAATGTGTACTGCTGCGCGGGCGGCCAGGCTCCCTCGTCCGCTTTTTAACCTATCCGCCAAAAATATAAAACGTTTGTGATCAGCGGCCCACGGGGACTGGTCAGAGGGCCCGACTACGTACCAGCTTGGCGTAGACGAGCCCGCAGGCGTTGCAGAGTGTTCTCGGACCTGTAAAAAGCCGCCGTCCTTTGTCAGCGGCGCGCATCATAGAGGGTCTGTACGCCACGTACCTAATGGTCCTCGCCGCCATTCTGGTGTCGATGTAGCGTTGCAGCCCAGGCAGTGTTGTCCGCCTTCCGGCGGAGGGTCTTGCTTCTGCTAGGGTGCGGGATGAGCACTCTGTCGCTTTAAGCGCTGGAACGTACACACCTGTCTGGACTTTCCCCCACTCCCATCACCCTCATCTGGCGGCGGTGGCTGGTCGTTGGATGGTGGGGCTGGGGGCACCTCAGCTACTCGCTTGACGGCGGCGTCCAGCGCTTGTGCGCCGAGGGCGGCGGCCTGCAGCATTCGCTCCAAGTCTTCAGTGACGCTGGCGTGTCGCGCCTGACCTGTGTCGGCTGCGAACGCGTTGGCAGAGTCGATAACGAGTCGATAAGAGTCCATGAGCTGCAGAAAGGTCAGCGCGCCAGGGTGAAAGGTATCAGTGAGCCATCGTCTCGGGCGATAGGCGCAGCGGCCGCACGCACCTTCACGAAATCGAGCGGAAGCGATATAGGCATAGATGGCAACTCGGGCGCAAGCGGCGCTGCCTGCGGTGGCTCGCGTGCGGTGCGCGGCTTGGGCTGTGGGGCGAGGCTGCTCGGAGGGGACATCTGCACATCATTGTTGCTCGGCTGGGTGCTAGCGGGGCGGGGGGCGTTATCGGCGGGCGCCCGCTGCTCAGGCGAGGGCTGCGTCTGCACCTCGGATCGTGCGTCGCTCGCATACGGCGCGGACTCCTGTATCGGCGGGTTGGGCTGAACGAACTGCTGTGGGAAGTGCTGCCAGGTCTCTGGCGGGGCCCAGTGGGCGGGGGGCGGCGGCGGCGGCGCACCGTACGCTTGAGGGGCGTACGCGGTCGGGTGGGCGTAGCCGTTGGGCGGTGGGGGGTAGGCCGGCGGGGGCTGCGAGGAGGCGGACTGGGGGACGTTGTTGCGCACGTTGCGGGGCTGCGCGGGCGGGTACTGGGGCGGGGCTTCATAGGATGGGTACGGGTAGGGGTGCGAGCCCTGGACCTCCTGGGGGGTGTAGTACATGTACCGGCTGTCCGACGCCATGGCGGGGGGAGGCTCTGCTGGGTGGTGGTGGGAGAAGAGGGTCGGTTTGTCACGAGATTGGGACGAGGGTGTGGGCGTCTTGGACTGGGCAAGGGCGTGCGGGTTGTTGCGGGAGTGCAGGGCTGGCCGCGGCGGGGTGGGGGGCGCGGCGAGGGCGCTGTGTGCGGGGGCAGAAGGACGTGAGCGACGGGACGGTGAGCGAGGAGACATTACAGCACCGGGCGGTGCGCGGCGGGGAGACTACAGACGGCGTGGGCGGGGTGGGCGTGGCATGGCGAGCACGGGCTGGGCGACGGCGAGCAGCGGGGGGAGCACAACGTGTGCGGCGCAGACGAGTGCCCGCCGTCGTGGGTGACGACGACGAAGAGCTACGGCAGCATAAAATAGACGAAAAACCCGAATATCTCCTCCACGCCCACACGCCAATCTACAGATCCGGCCATCGAGATTCGACATAAACAAAGACTTACGGGCTCGTCCCGTCGCGTGTCCCGCACGGCGTAGCAGAGGGCTTCAGCAGCGAGCACAGCCGGTGCTGCCTGGTCGAGAAAGAGCCTTGCTGTGATTTTTTCTCTCTTTTTCGGTCGGCAATTGGGGGCTGAGGCAGTCCGGGCGGGTGACTGCTCCTATTGGGCGGGCATGGGTCAGTTTGGGCCGGATACAAGCAGGGCGTCTTCGCGGGGCACGGTCGCACACAGACTGCACTCGAACTGCGCTGCACGCCCTGCTAGCCAACTAGGACGACCTGCGGACGACTTACGGGCTCGTTCTCCTCCGCGGTATGTCTCCGACGGACTCTGACGGAGGACGAAAAAACGGACCGGCGTGCGCATCATTTTCAGACTCAGCCGGGCGGCGCGCTCGGGATCATGTGATCCGCCACAGAAGAGAAGCCCGAGACGTTATACATTGCTCTGCTCGTCGTTCGCTACTATTACATGCACTAACTATCGCTCAGAGGTACGTCTTCAGGAACTGCACGGTCGCCGCAAAGGCACCCTCCTTGCCCGCCTTAACCTTCGGGTCGCTCTGCAGCACACGTTCATTAGCACATCGCATCCCACTGTTCTCGGCGCACGCACCAGATCACCGCGGACCGCGAACCCGTGGGTGCAGCCCTCCCAGTAAGTCCGCTTGTACCCAGGCTTGAACTTGCCATCGCCAAAGATCTCGTCCGCCTTCTGCTGCGAAGCGATGGGCAGCTGCGGATCGACCTCGCAGCTGTTGATCAGCAGCGGCGCCTTCGACTCGGCCACGTATTTCTGTCGGGCGCATCGTCAGATCCCGCACCTCGTATCAACACCCGGGCGCACCTCAAAGTCCGCGGGGACCTGCAGCAGCGATGGGTGCGCCACCGCGACGACGTTCACCGCGTTCTCGAACGCGAGGTTGAACGACGTGCGCGCACCGTAGCAGAACCCGAGCGACGCGATGCGGGTCACGCCGCCCGCCTTCAGCGCGTTCAGCACCGCGCGGATCTTGGGCTCCGTCACGTCGACGCCGTTCCGCGGGAACCACAGCTGGATGTCGAAGTCCGAGCCCGGCTCGAACGCGGTCTCCGGCGCGGCGTCGTTGAAGATGTCTGGCACGATCGTCTTGAAGCCGTTCCGCGCATAGTCGTCCGCGAGGAGCTGCCGGTGCCACAGTAGTCAGCGTGCTGTAACCTGCAGCACGCGGTGCGGGCGTACCTTGTGATTCAGCAGCTGGATGCCGAAGACGTCGGGGATGTAGAGGATAGCCTTATCCTGCGCGTACTCGCCCTTGGGGGTCGCGACATAGCAGTTGACATCCGCAATCTTCACGAATTCACCTGCAATCCACTTCGTCTCAATCCGCCCTCGCACGACTCGAAATGGTACGACCTACCCTCAGGCGTGCCTTCGTGGCGGACACCTGCCCCACATCGAATGAGTATGGAGTATGCGGTCCACGTCCGAGTGCGCACCTTGGACACAGTGGGCGCAGAAACTCATCTTTGCAATCTTCTTATCTGGCGGTGCGAGTGTGAAAGTAGGGAGCACGTCAAGCTTTGAGTTCAGACCTGCCTCCGCTCGTATAATATATATGTCTGTCAAGCTTCGAAGCTGCTAGAATTTCCGCGCCAAGGGAGATATGTTCACTCTGTACACCATCGATGCGATCATGCTCTGTGCACTCGTTCTCAGTGCCCGTGCAGCCGTCCTCACACGCTCCGGCCGCGGCACGTCCCAGCTTACCACGCCGCCTTATACACTGGGAAGTGCGTGCGTGTAAACACATTGGCATGCCTTATCGAGGTCCGAGTCGCCATTGCAAGTAAGCCCATTTCGTCACATCGGCCATGTCGGCCTGACCCCGAACGCAAACGCAATCGTCACGTGTGCGACGCGTCGCGCCAAAGCCCTATCTGCACTGCTGCATCTGCACGAAGCTTGCTCGCTGGCTCACACGCTAACGCGCCACCAACAGTGTCTGTGGACACGCAGGGTCGTGTCACTCCAGGCAGGGCCGAGTCGGCATACGAAGCGTCGTCGTTAACATCTGACTGGATATTGATACATTCCGGACCGGACCCCCAGAGCTACGCGCGCAACGGTCAGCAAGACGCGATCCCATGCAACGAGCGACCGTACTCACAACATCGACACACCCAGGCTGTATGTACAGCAAAAGAAATCCCGCGCGCCCGTTACACCTTGCTCAAATTCGCCGCGGCGACCCTTCTTCGTTTGCTCCTCTTGATGATATTCATGTCCGGCTCGATCTCCTCGTTGCGTATCATCTCCAGCGGGCCTTGCCCCGTCTTGCCCAACGCGGCACCTAAAGCCTGCGTGTCGCGCGGGTTGTTCTTCGCTCGCCGCCGGCCGTTCCCCGAGCCCGTGCCCGCCGCGGTGCTCGAGTGCGTCGACGTCAGCGGCAGCGGGAACGGCGACGGCAGCTCGTCCACGGAGAGCGAGTGCGGGTTGAGGAACGGGCCCGAGGTGATCGGCCCCGCGTTCATCGACGCGATCCCGCCCGCCCCAGGCGTGCCCGGCGTCGGCGGGGGCGACGTCCCGCCCCCGAGCTTGTTGCGCAGTTTGCGCGTGATATGCGGTCTCGACTGCGTGTCGAGCGAGGCGTCTGCGTTGGTGTAGTCGTTGTCGTCGGCGGGGGGCAGGGCGTGCGTGCGCGTGAGATGCGCGGCGAAGGGGAAGAGAAAGGGGAACGTACCGCCGCCGGGGCCCTCGCCATCCTTCTCCTCGCGCGCGCGCTTCTTGCGCTCCTCGATGCCCTCGAGGAGCCGTTCGCGGATCTTCTCGCGGCCCTTCTTCCACTCGTCCTCGACGCGCTCCTGCTCCTCGCGGTACGCCATCTGCGCGCACTCGAGCGAGTATCGCTCCTGCATGACGAGCGACGCCAGCAGCGCGGACCGCTCGGTCGTCAGTGGCAGCAGCCGCAGCTGGTACGCCGGCACGGCCTCGGGACGAGTCGAAAGCTGGTAGGCGAGCGTTGAGAGCTCGGTGATTGTTTCTGCGTAGTGACGTGCTGAGTTGAAGTGCAAGCTCGGGAGGGGGTCAGCACGAGACAGACGGGCCGCGGGCATGCGGCAGTGGGGGACGTACTCCTCTCTCCGCTCGCCCAGCTCCTTCATCTTCCCCGGCACCTCTTTGCGCTTTCTTGACTTCGGATCCTCCAGCATGGGAGTCCCTGCGCAAGCGTGCGTGAGTGCGTGTGCGTCCGCCGCTATCCTCTGCGGCCCGTGCGTCTGTACTGCTCATGAGTGCTCACCATGCGCTCTGCTGGGCCCCGCCCCGAGGCTGCCTGCGTACATGGGGGGATTGAGGTCCGCGTTCTCGGAGAGGCCGTTGGGGACTCTGCCCTTGTGTGTTGAGGTGTATGGTAGTGCGAACACGCCTGGCTGGGGCGGCATAGTCGTTGTGGTAGTAGAAGACAACGAGCTCGAGTGAGGCTTTCACAGTGGCATGAGCAAACCTGGGCGTCAGTATATTGATGCAGCTACGGCGTCTATACTGCACGTGGGAAGGATCAATCTGATTTGATCGCATCTCAGATCTCGTCCTCGATTTCAGATTTTCCTCGAGTCACTTCAATTTGGCTGCAGCAGCCAAGCTCTTCAAAGCCTCGGAGGCAAGCGGCTTCACATCTTTCTCCGCGTCCCCATCCTACCCGTCTGCGAACATGTCTGAGTCGAAAGGTCGCGTCTTGCTCGCGTACTCTGGTGGTCTCGGTGTGTGCATAGTGCTTGCAGACCCCGCACGCGACTTATGATGGTGTATAGATACATCGTGCATCCTCGCATGGCTCATCGAGGAGGGCTACGAGGTCATCGCCTTCATGGCGGATGTCGGCCAGGAGGAGGTGAGTCATCCAGTATATAGGATACAGAATAACTCTCATCAGCATTCCAGGACTTCGAGGCTGCTCGAAAGAAGGCTCTTGGGGTCGGTGCAAAGAAGTTCTTCTTGGTGGTAAGCGCAATGCTCTATCGGATTGAAATTTAAGCTCAACATGCACTCTGTAGGACCTCAAACGTGAGTTTGTCGAGGAACTCATCTACCCCGCCGTCCAGGCCAACTGCATCTACGAGGTACTTCGTGTTACTGCTCCCAGTTCGGAACGTATAGATCTTATCGGTTATCATCGCCTCACAGAATGTCTACCTTTTGGGTACATCACTCGCCCGCCCCGTTATTGCTCGTGGGATGATGTCGATCGCTGAGCAGGAGAAGTGCGAGTAAGTACCAGCTCCCCGGATCCTCACCTCGCTCCCGATCCTCACCCGTGACTAGCTACGTTTCCCATGGATGCACAGGCAAGGGCAACGACCAGGTCCGATTCGAACTCGCTTTCTACGGCCTCAAGCCCGACATCAAGGTCATCGCTCCATGGCGGATCCCTGGTACGCACCCCTCCTCGTCCCCATCCTCTGGATCGTTGCTAAATTGATCGGATTGCAGCCTTCTACAACCGCTTCGCGGGCCGCCAGGCGCTCCTCCAATATGCCGCGGAAAAGAAGATCCCCGTCCAGCAGACAACGGCCAAGCCATGGTCGACCGACGAGAACCTCTTCCACATCTCCTACGAGGCCGGCATCCTCGAGGACCCCAACACCACCCCTCCCGACGACATGTGGAAGCTGACGACCGCGCCCGAGAACGCGCCCAACGAGCCCGAGCGCATCTCCATCGAGTTCCAGAAGGGCCTGCCCGTCAAGGTGTCCGTGCCCGCAGACAAGAAGGAGTACACCGACACGGTCGACGTCTTCCTCGAGCTCAACCGCCTCGCGCGCAAGCACGGCATCGGCCGCATCGACATCGTCGAGAACCGCTTCATCGGCGTCAAGTCCCGCGGCTGCTACGAGAGCCCCGCCGCGACGATCCTCCGCGTCGCGCACATGGACATCGAGGGCCTCACGCTCGACCGCAACGTCCGTGCGCTTCGCGACCAGTTCGTGACGATCGCGCTGAGCCGCATCCTCTACAACGGCCACTGGTTCACGCCCGAGCGCGAGTTCGTCACGAGCTCCATCCCTGCCAGCCAGGCGACCGTCAACGGTGTCGTCCGCCTGAAGCTTTACAAGGGCAACGTCGTCGTCGAGGGTCGTTCGTCCAGCGAGGTGAGTACTCAAGGGTTGCTGCTGTGGCAGTGTGTTGACAGAACCTGTAGGGTTTGTACGACGAGCACGAGTCTTCTATGGACGAGCTCGGTGGCTTCGAGCCCACAGATACCACCGGATTCATTGCGATCGAATCAATCCGGATCAAAAAGTGAGTTGTGTCCTCTGCACTTCTCAGAACCACCACCATCTAACTCTGCTCGTTTCCCAGATGGGCCCAGGCCAACATCCGCAAGGGCCGTGTCTAAAAACCTTGTACACATACTGCACGTCTCCCCAATATAGCACCGGATAGTCGCATTCCCATGTTGTATACTATTACCTATCCCACTGCGCCGCCTTCGCGCCTTCCTGCCTGATACATACTTCGCGATTCCCTTCCTTCCGTGAGAGCAGGCGCACGTCAGAGCACGTAAAGCTGCCCGCGCCGGTTCCCAATTACGACTCTGCCTGTGAGCTCCGAGAACGCGCAATGTGTGAGATCCTCTGTGCGCCGCCACGCCTGTCAGTCAGCTAGTCTTCCCTGTGCCTCGCAAACCTACGCTCGCGGGCCAATCGGACACACGCACCTCCCAGATCATACGAATTTCGCACTTCATGTAAACGCGTGCCTTCCAGGGCTTGCTCCTCTGCTGACGCTTCTGCTTCTGCTGAACCTTGCTGACCCTCCGTTTTCGCACGCGAGAACCCAAAGACAGTCCGATCCATGTTCCCGCGCTGCCGCTCGATCCAGACACCGCGCCGCCCCTGCGGGCCCAGCACGCACGCAGAGACGAAACCGCGCGCACCTGTGGTGAACATGCTCCGCGTCGGGGTGTCGGTACCCGGCGTGGCAAGGAACGTTGCGGTATTTACGAGCTGTGCCATCTTGTGCGCGGCGAGGAGGCGCACGGACATGTCCATCGGCGGTAGTGCATGGTGGCTAGATGTAGCTGACAATTTGCCAGACATCGATGAATCGACAGCGCTAGGTCGAGGGAGAGTCGCGGTGACTTGGTAATGAAACAGCCCGCGGAGGACATCGTATGAGAGGAAAGAGACCGTGACAACTGTGTTCTCCGGGGACTCGACGACTTTAGGGTCAGAGAACGATACTCCACGGAAGGTCATCTCGCCGAATCGATGGCGCACGACCTCTGTGTCCAATACTCCCGAATCAGACGAGGCCGAGCTGCTCAGCTTGCTACGTTCGAGAAGGCTTGTATCTAGCAGCATGTACAGCTCCACGGAACGTGCTTTCATGCATAATACATGCGACGGGGTGAGGTATTTGATACCGATGACTCCGTTCCACTAAGATAGTTAATTGGCTTCTTGATCAACGCACGTTCTGAGACACTCACTAGCTCTTCGTCCGTCTCTTCGGTGAGTATGACCTTCCAGAAGCTGCATGAGGACCAGCGCAGGCATCGGAGCGTCGCCGGCTGGGAAAAAATGATGGTCTGCGAAGAGGGACATATGGCGGCGACCTTGTAGGTCGCGTTCGGCGTCGGTATCGTCACCAGACTGTCTATGGGCAGCGTATCGGGAGCTAGATTGAGACGCACAAGTCTCGTAACGTTCGGGCTAGAAACACACATCGGCATCAAAGTCAATAAGCGTTCCTGCCAGTATGCAATGCTGTTGCCGGCGTCCTACCTTGATACCGCAAGCAGTATAGCACTCTGGCTGGAGTCCATACATACGACCGACGATGTACATGACCCAATACCTTGCAGCTCAGTCTTGAACTTGCATTTCGGTATCGCACTGCGTCCGTCCGTCCACCGGAACCCAACTCCGAAGTCGCGATCTTGGAGACCTTGCGCAGTAGGCAGTAGATCCCAGAGCGTTATCATGCCCTCTTGGTGCACCGCCACAAGCCAGCGACCGAGTAGGACATCAATTGACAGTAGTGTGCCGAAGAACCCGGTGTCCACAACCTGTAAATCCTTGTTTCCCGTATATAATAGACGAGGAGGACCGCGCTGCGTGAGCCACCTTAACTCTGCGACATGAGCCGACAGTACGAGAGATTCAAGACGCTGAGATGTGAGTTTAGTGTTCTTGTCAGTGTCAGTGAATGATGGCAATAAGTATGGAACGGGGCAATGTTCGCTGTACGCCTGGTATTGTGACATCCATAACGAGCGGTCCGCGGTGATGCAACTAATCCGTTGACATGTCTGTTAAGCATTCAAAGTTAGACGTCGCAGTGTAGTATCTGACTTTGCGTACCTTTCTAATGCTCATGATGCCTGGTCCATCCAGGTAGGACAGAATGAGAAGAATGATCTCCGTCGGTATGTTTTCAAACTTCGTAACGCTTTGAGAGGACTCCATGGTCTGATGTAAGTATGCAACGTGAATACCATTCAATACGTTACAGCTTGAATACCCTACTATGATATTCCGCCCCGTGGATCTCTGTCCTGTCCTCTTCACGTCTGTCTGTGTTTGCTGCGGTTCGACCTAACAACGTCAGAGGTGACGAGCGCCCGGAACGCTTTGTGGCGTAACTTTCCACGTGCTTCGCACGCGACGCGGGCATACGTGTAAGCGCCCAATAGTACCCTCCGAATTTCTCAGCATACCTAAAAGCCAAAGCGCACTGGTCTCCGTCCCACCACGCCTTCCTCTTGTACACCATGTTGCGGTCAGCGTTCCGTGCATCTGTAAGTGATCATGCCGTGTTCAATGTGCCGGACGCCTGAAATGACTCATACACGCTAGTTCTCCCCGCTCCGTGTTGCACCGACCTTCACACCCCGCACCCTTGCGGTAGCAAGGCGGTTTATCACGGATGAGGCCCGGAGCAAGATCCAGCAAGCCATTACGTCTACACCAGTCGTTCTCTTCATGAAAGGCACGCCCGACGCGCCGCAATGTGGTTTCTCGCGTGCCGCGATACAGGTGCTCGAGATCCAGGGTGTACCTCCGGAGAAGTTGAAGACCTACAACGTACTGGAGGATGCTGAGCTTAGGAGCAGTATCAAGGAGTTTTCGTGAGTTTATGAACTTGCTTTTCGCGTTAGCTATCGTCTGACTGTTTGCTTCCAGGGAATGGCCGACGATTCCGCAAGTATACGTGAACGGAGAGTTCGTCGGCGGATGTGACATTCTCATTAACAGTGAGTGCGCATTATATCAATGGTTCGTGCAGGTATCTGACTAGCTTGGACACCATTAGTGCACCAATCGGGCGAGCTCGAGCAGCTGTTTGTCAAGAACGGCATTGTACCACCAGAGACCGACCAAGCGTCCGAATCGACTTCGTCATGAATCTGGTCATTATGATTAAGGATGTAGTCCAACACACTCCTTGTATATTAAGACGGCATGTAGTGTACTGCTATAATATGAGACATCCCCGCTCAGTCTGGACTGTATTCAATTACCTCCCCCGCATCCAGTCTTCCCCGTCTGATTACTTCACCCTTTGCGTGCATTAGGTCCTCGATGGTTTTGAGTTTGCCATCTTCCGTGCTCTCTTTAAACCAGCCTAGATGGTCTGCAATGAGGTGCCTAGCATAAGGAGCATAATCAGCATATGACGTCTGCAAAATGGCGTACACACGGTACGTGTCCTGACTACACCAACACACGTCGCGTGAGCACCCGTACCGGGAAAAACGTACCGATTCTTGCACCCTGGACATTGTACAAGGACGATGCCCCTTTGATAACTTCGTTTAGAAAACTCGTGAGTGGAGCGTGTGCCGCAATCCGGCACCGTGCATGTGAACGTGAGTGAGAGGCGGGGCTCCTGGGACTGGAGCGTGTTCTGGGTATCATCCTGGGTGGCTGGAGGCGCGAAGCTCGTGGGCGAGGGTGGGGACGAGAGCTTCCAGCTGTCGTCCTCGACGGTCCGTACGGGGACGGACGAAGAGAAGGGCCTCGCTCGGACCCCGGCTTGCGCTACGGGCTGGTGTGCTGGGGTCGGGAGCGTGAGCCTAGTGTGCGGGTGCCCGGAGGTGGAGGGCAGGGGATTAACCCGGCATGGTTTTGCAGCGCGGGCGACGATCTGCCAGTGTCGAGTGAACATGGCGTCGAGAAAGAGGCTAGCGGCGAGCAGCGGACATCGAGCAGGCGGTATAAGACAGCGTTGGGGACCGTGCCGCCGTCTTCCCGAGCCACGCTTAGCACGCACATTTGTCAGAAATTATGGCCCAAATCGCCCGACAAGCGCCAAATTGCGCACGTGGTGGCGTAGATTAGGCCGAAATCGCGCGACGTCCTGGTTTAGCCCGGAAGTACGGTAGACGCGCCCCCCGCGTTCGCCGCGGCCCGGGGAGCGTATTCAATGCAGGTGACGACGAGCAAACGTCCCGCTTGGGCACACCGACAGTCCTGCGCATGGGATACGGAAAGTGAAGAAAAGGAGGCCAGATACACAGATCGAGTTCAGCCGGCGAATCCCCGCAGCAGCCAGGTTTTGAGGGCCCTGAGCTGCGGATCCATGGGCCACGATGTGCAGATGTTTGAGCAAGGCACGTCGTTCAACATCATCTCCGTCGATCAGCACTGCTTCGAGCTTATGGTGGCACAATCGTTATTCCATGGTTCCAAGGCAACGGGAGAGTTGCTCAGGGTCTCAGTGGCGACGCATCCAATCGCAAACTTACAAACACCAAGCACCGCTGGCAAAATTCGAAGTTCAGGAACAGAGGTCCTCGAAAAATATTTTATATTACTTCTCGACGCTGTACAATAATCCGAGACGCGTTTCAGAGATAACTGGAATGGCAAAAATACATCAGGCCCAGAGATTCTACAATTACATGACGATGCAGTCAGTTCCCATACTGCGCACGCTGGTGGGCACAGAAAGGTTCCTCCTAGAGTAAGATGAAAAATAGGCACATAATACGGATACATAGCAGTGAATGTTGCGAACACCGGCGGGAGAGACACATGATTCCATCGTCCCCAACTCGAGTCTCGAGCTTCGACACACGAACCTCGACTCGGAAACTTACGAGGTCCGCTCGTAGTCGAACCCATCTAAGAAGCCACTTTCGTGCATAAACGACTGCCACCGCTCGCCGAGCCTCGAATCGCGCGACGCCAGCCCGAGGTCGATCAGCTCCGTGGGCGGAAGATACGTCTGGTTCGGCGCACCGTGCACCTGCTGTTGCTGCTGCTGGTGTATCGCCATAATGCGCTCCGGCGAGCGCAGGTACCCGCCCGCATACGCGCCGGGATACGTCCCCCCGAAGTCAGGATACGTCTGTTGCTGAATTTGCTGCGACTGAGCCGCGAGGAACGCCTGCCTCTGCATTTCCTGCTGCTGGCGCTGTTGATGCTGCTGCTGCTGTTGTTGAGAGGGCGCGGCCTGCCATGCATATGACATGTGCTCCGACCCCGGCGAATGCGTATACATGGGCGAATGTGGGTATCCGGGGCTAAGGAACATGTCCGCCGGCGGCGCCTGGTCGTACGGCGCACCCGCAAAGCCCTGGGATCCCGCCTGCGCGGACCAGTTGCCCGCTGGTGGACCCGGTACTACCGGGGAAAGTTGCGGGAGCGAGGGCGGTACGGGAGGTGGATGAAGAGCTGGCTGCATGCCTGGGTTATACAGCGCAGGCGGTATGCCTTGCGCCTGCGCCTGCACCTGCTTCGGAGGCGTCCGCGGCTGAACCTGACCCTGTCCAGGCGGCGAGCCGCGCGACTCGACGACGGGCGACGGTGACGGCCGCTTCGACTCAACTAACCTGCCCTTGCCCGCAAAGATCTCCAGCTCGTCCTCATGGTCGTCCACCTGGACGGTCCAGAACTCGCCGTCCTGCGACCCGCCGCTTCCCGCAGCACTGAGCGCCGCATGTGCCTTCTCGCTCCACTTTGTCAGTAGCGGCTGCACGTAAAAATAGCAGCGACGAAAGAATAGGGAAGAGGATGATTGAGTGATGGAATGGAAAATGTCAATGAATAGGGGACGCACCAGAGCCTTGGCTGCTCGCCGACTGTACAGCGCCGCCTGGGCAAAGAGCTCTCTGGCGGTGTCGAGCTGCGTCATGGCGGACGCAGCCAGGGGCGACCGTGGGCCCCTCGTTACCACAAAACCAAACACAGCCTACAGGAGGCAGAAGGCGTGAGCCGATAGTTGATACTAACACAACAGAGAAATTTTTTGTTACTTACAGCTGCGGAGAAGGCGTACGTCCAGGGCTGCCAGAAGCGCGCACACAGCCTAGGGTACTGTGTGAACTGGTCCTTGATCGTCTTGAGCACCGTGACAGAGGCCCGGTAGGTCGCAAGGAACGAAGACGCATACTGGCTGCGCAGCGGATTTGAAGGACAGTCGATGATCGCCTGGGCGAAGTAGCTTCGGTGTATCCATAGGAGCACTGCATGCAAAGAAAGCCAAAAGTTTTCAATGAGCATCGCCCTCCGCAGGCCCCAGTCCAAACGCAAACCCAGGCACAGGGACGCAGAGAGACGCAGACGAGACGACGCACCGACTTCGCGACAATGCGACAGGACCATGCGCTCCATGACCGTCGACGCAGAGGGCGTCTCCTCTTCCTCCTCGTCCCCGGGATGGGGGTTCTTGAGGTTCTCCATCATCGCCACGACCTCGGCCGGGACGGGAAACTCGCGCACTTTGCGGTCGAGCTCCATGATCGTCTGGTACGATGGCGGTTCGGCGGCGAGTGCGCGCGCGGCGACTTCAGAGACACATTGGATGGCAAAGCGACAGCCCCAGGTGTTGACTGTTAGGATATCAAGTTATGGAGAACGATGGTTTAGTAAATGTTACGAGATAATGCATAAGCTCAGAAGTATGAAGTCGACGTACAGTCATTCCGCTCCTCATCAGACACGTCCTCCGGTTCTTCCGGCTTGTCGTCAACGATCTCAACGTGCTGTAGAGCAGGATATTTACAGTCGATATAGTCACGAGTGAAAGAGGGAGGCCGACCGGTGGTGAGACTCTACCATATACAATACAAGGCGTAGGATGCCGGTCAGCACGGGGCGCATGGCCATGAGAAATATTGCACGACACACCTGCCATACATCCCCAATGTAGAGGTCCCAGAATAACAGCCGGCGCCGGTTGACCATGCACCGCGTCAAACCCCAGCGCGCACTGTCGCGGTCTGCATCACGAGGGTTAGGATTCCATTCAACAATGGTACACGCAGGCCGACTCACGTAGGCCAATCTGACGAAATGCAAGTTAGCATCGGGCCAACAGACAGAAGAGGGGACGGCGGCATACGCTATGCGCCAACTGCGCCGATAGTGCTAGGAGCGACCACGTCGTCTCCATCGTCGTCTCCGACCCGCGGAGCTCCTTCCCCGCCATCGCGGTATATATGCTCATCAACCGCAACGCCTGTATCGCAACGATCGACGGCTTCTCCAGCACCGGTTGTAGACACAACGCCGCCCTCGCCAGGTGGTGATAGTGCTCCGCCTCCGCGTTCCCGACGTCCTGCATGCCGTCCAGCAGCGCACCGAGCGCAAAGACGAGGAACACGAGCGCGAGGTCGTGCGGGCCCGTGTAGTCCACCGACGCGACGGGCGTGCCCTCGGGGATCAGCCGGCGGTAGATGACGGGCAGCATCTCGACGACGAGCTGCTGCCGCGTCACGCCGCGGAAGAGCCAGCCCGCGTTCGCGAGGTACGTCTCGCACAAGTGCGTCGCGCGCTCCCAGGGCGGGAGGTACTGCTGGATGAGCTCCTGCACCTCACTGGGAGCGCCGATCGGCGTGAAGGGGAACGAGGCGGAGAACCGCGTCAGTTCACCGTTGATGGGAGGCGTCATGGACCCGCGCCCGGACTCGGGGGACATGCTCTCGGGCGGCGGGGACGGCGGCGGGGTGTCGTTTTCTGTCTGCGGATGCCGTCAGCGTGATGGAGGCGAAACCGGAGATAACGAGCGCACGTACAAAGAGAAGGTACTTGAGACGGGGGATGCATATGTGCGGTTAGTAATCCGCAGAAAGCTTGAGAAAGCGTGCTGGGTACCTCGGTGCCGCCAGTGGGTCCAAAGAAGCGCGACACGCCGTGGTCGGAGACGGAGAGGGTGCCGAAGGTGTCGATGATCTCTGAGGGGTTGGCGGGGGCAACGGCCGTCGTGTCTTCGTCCTCTTGTTCAGTCTTGGCGACGATGATGTCGTCCCGCAGGAGCGGATGTGGTTCGTCGGAGCATCTTGCTTGCAAGATTGCGAGGGCGTCTTCGAGTTGTCGTATCCGCTCGTTCATCTTCGCAATGCGCTTGTGCAGGTACTCGGTCGCTGCCAGCACGAACCTGCGATAGGACGTCTTGTCAGACACACCGAGGACGGAGGAAGCGATGTGGCGCACCGTGTACCTTGCCCCGTTGCGAGACTCCCTGTCACGACGTCACTGTGACTGTTCACGGCCACTACGATCGCTACTCACCGTTCGGACACAGCGCCGCACACCCCCTGCGCTGTAGTGAAGAAGAGTGAGTAACGATGAGGAGAGCCATGCGGGGAGCCTACCTGGCACGACTTGCAGGGGATGGATTTATCACATCGTATCTGCGCCGTCCGCCCGCGTCAGGGCGTGCACTCGCGGGACTTTCTAGCAGCATATGGCGCACCTTCAACCTAAGAGACACACGATAATGGGTGAGCAAGCAGCATCAGGCCAACGGGCGTGCGGGTGATCGCACCTGCGGCACTCTGCGCACGAGATCTCGCCTCTGCTCCGTTTGAGCTCGATCTCGCGCGCGTGGGCACTGTCGAGCTTGTCGTCGTCGTCGACGCTCTTCTTGCTCGGGCGGCGGGCCTTGGCGAGGGCCTGCGGGCGCGAGAGATCGACGGGCATGGTGGAAAGAAAGGTGGTTGCTGCCGGAAGTGGGAGGGAGGGATATTTTAGTGGGCCGCTGCTGCGCGGCTCGTTTATCAAACTGCAGCGATCATTGTTTATGGGACAATCGCCTCGAAAGGGGTCGTTCCTCTCATACTCGCTCGCCGGAGATCAAATCGCACACGCCCACACACGGTGCCGAGGGCGGTGGGAGGAAAAACATCTCCAGCGCGGTGACTAACAGCAGCTGCTCGGCGAGGAGACGCATTGCTGCCTGAACACTTTTTGCGCAGTGACTCGCGTCAGGTGCGCTCGATGTATGCTGCATATATGCGGGACGACATACGGTTTCGGTGGCTATATGCGCCTGTATGCGCGGCGTCATAACGAGTATGTGCACGGTACATTTCAGGAGGGGGCACGGGGTTATCAGATAATCGGCCTGCTCGCAGCTGCTCGCTGTGGCGGCATGCCCATATGCAGCGTTTCTCCGAAGCACCTCCGCCGGCGGCGACACACGAAGCCCCGCCACCCCCTTCCCCGCCGGATCACGCCTTCTTCGCAGCCCAGGCCACCGTCATCGTCCCAGACTCCCAGGAACAGCCTCTATTCGTCCTCGAGCATACGCAGCAAAAAATAATAAATACATATAGCGGGTACAACATGTGGCGCCGACAACGAGTACAACACACAGAATAGATGCAGTAACGTACAGTACGCAGCAGGCACACCTGTCCGACAGCAAGCACCAGCGCAGCAAAAACTAGCTTCGAATCCATGACCACCGCCCCCGCGCTACGTCGAACAAAAGCCCGAGTCGCTGAACCGTTCCGCCGACTTCGAGCTCGTGTCCAAACGGACCATGTCTGTAAATAGGCACATCAGCGGAGGTCCCACACCCATGAACACCCAGGCACGCACTAAAGTATGTGTGCGACAGCGCCTCCGCGGCGGTCAGCCGTTCGCAGTGGTCGTATCTCAGCAGCCTATCTAGAAGATCGAGCACCTCATGGCTCGCGTTCGGCCGGTTGTCGGCGTTCACGAACTTGGCCCAAGGCAGCTTCGTGTGGCTGTTCGCGGTGTGCGGTACACACGAGGCAAAAACGCCGAGTCGCACCGACGAACAGAAGGCGTACGAGAACGCGAACACGAGCGCGTCAAAGCCAAGTCGCAATGCAATCAAGCCAGCCCGTCAGATGCCCGCTAACACGCCGAACAGAACCAAGACGCCGCACCTCTCCAAGATCGCCGGGTTGTCCGTCCGGACGTACAGCCCGTACTTCTCCAGATACCGCTCGAATGCATCCGTGCCCAGCACCTTCAGGATGCGCAGGAGCTGATCGTCGTTGTCGCGCCCGCGGAAGAAATGCTCCCTCCGGAAGATCTGCGATCAAGCCCGTCAGAAGACGCATCGGCACGCGGGCGTGCACGCCCAGATGCAGATGCAGATGCGGATGACGATCGCAGCCGTAATCGCCATTGCAACGCATCGGCGCGAGAGCGATCGGGCGAGGGCAAGAGCGGGGACGCACCATCGAGGCAAGCATACACCCCACACTCCACATATCCAGGCTGTAGTCGTACTTCTTGAGCCCGACGAGCAGCTCCGGTGCCTTGTAGTACCGCGAGCCGACACGGATGTGATACTCGGTGTCCGGGTGGTAGAACTCGGCGAGGCCCCAGTCAATTAAGCGTAGCTGTGAATGCGGACATGGTGAGCACGGCACAGACGCCATCGGCTAGATTAGATGTGCACGCACCTTGCGATTCGCCCTATCATACATGACGTTTCCGGGTTTCACGTCCCGGTGCATGATTCCCCGCGAGTGCACAAAGTTGAGAGCCTGCAACATTGCCGTCAGATCCTTGCGCGCGCGGCGGGACGAGACGACGCACATCGAGCAGCTGGAACACATAGTGCTTGATCTCGACCTCCGTGAACGAGTTGAACAGCTCCTTCCAGTCCGTGTTGTCCACGTACTCCATGATGAGGCTGTTCGACTGCGACGGCGGGTCGTGCACGACGTCGAGCAGGCCGACGACGTTCGGCCCGCCGCTGAGGTTGCGCAGGATCTTGATCTCGCGCTTGATCTTCTTTTTCGCGACGGGCTTGAGCACCTTGATCACGCAAGTGTCCTCGTTCGACATGTCGATGCCCTCAAACACCTGTGCGCAGGCGATTATTGGACGATCAGGGTGTGTATAGATTGGCAGGATGGGGTGTGCGCACCTCGGAGTACTTCCCGCCACCGATCCGCCGCACGATCTCATACCTATCGGGCGTGTTCCAGTCGATTTGAAGATTCTCTGTGGTTGCGTGTAAGCCCACGCAATGGATAGCGAGATGAGGCCCAGAAGGAGAACGGCGCTGGGGTAGGTCACGGAGAGGAATGTACGCCTATAAATTACACAGCACCGCCCTGCGTCGCGAAGAAGTCAGTCTCGCAGGCATCTGACCGCTCACCATAGTCATACCACCCCGGACCCAGATTAGCATTCACGCCCGCGTACACCCTCGCCATCGTCGTTCAAATCCCGCGGAAAGGTGGCCTGTTATGCGTAAGAAGTCGGACCCGAGGAAAGAGTCGCTCTAGTGAGACGGCGGTCTAGGTATCAGTGTAGTAGAGGTATAGGAGATAGAATGTAGGCGCTGTGGCGGTCCCAAGTGCACGTTTAGCGGGACATGGGAGGTGGCAGAGGCCGACAGGGCGACGGCGACGACGACGACGCTCACTGACACTGTCGCCGTCGAGAAAGCGCAGACTCCAACCCAGCGCGGTTGTCCGCGGCGCGGCGGCGTCGGGCGGTAGTGTTGCCGCGAGGCGGAGGCGGGCGCGAGGGCGCCTCGCCTCGCCTCGTTACATAAGCATACCTCGCCGCCTCGAGGCAAGCGAGGTTCACCGCGAGGTCGCCTCGCCGCCTCGCGAACGCGAACGCGTCGCGTTGCGCATCGCGTCGATCCTCGCGTCGACCCTCACACCTACTTGCATACGACGGACTCTACTATGATATTCCCCAAGATATGCCTGTAAACCGCTGTGTATCTCAAGGATGCTGTACTTTAGTTCTGTGAACCAGCCAGGACCACTTAGTATATTCATATTACCGAGCTTTCGTTCGAAGCCAACCTGGTAGTCTTGCATTTCCGGCATCAGCTGCTTCCAAATGGGTCTGTATTCCAGTGTACAACGGCTTAGAGAGTGTAATTCTCAGCCTGCAATGTTCGTCGCTGGCGGGCGGGATGACGCCGTGTTCGATGGTCAATATCTCACGCTCCGCCGACATACAAACAGGCGCAGTGATGCGAGGCGACCAGTGCACTCTCCCAGCGCTCACGCAGCATCCACGCCGCCTCCTTCCTAGCCTAGTAATTTTCCACGTGGCTTGCGTGTTTGATGGCAGTCGCGAGGTGGAGCAAGGACCTCGAGGCGCACCTCGCATTGCCTCGATACCGTGGGAACCTCGCTGATGGCACCTCGAGGCGGCCTCCGCCTCACCTCGCGGCAACACTATCGGGCGGGCATCCGGCGCGCTCGCGCGGAGACTGGGCGGGGGTCTGTGTGGCGCCGCATATGGCAGGTGCTCTAGATCGCGGTCCGCGTCTTGTGCAGCGTCCGCGCGGAGGCCATGCACACGCCAGCCCGCGTCGAGCTATAAGACCAGCGCAGCGCATGTCTGCCCCGACGAGCACGCACGACCGCGACGGCGACCCGCCCCAAGACATACGTATACTGTGCTCTAATTCCGCAGATGGCCCCGTATTACGAAACTGCCAAGGTGCGTCTACAGCGAAATGCTGAACGTCGCGCACTCGCAGCGGCATGTGGACGCCCTCCTGACCGATCCGTCCCAGTCCTTCTCAGATGTTCTGATTGCAGAGGACGGGGTGGACACCGCTTCCTTCTTGCACGCATCAGATGACTTTGTGAATATGTTCGGTGAGCAGTGTCTTCGCGTCCCCGCGTCAGAGAGAGTTCGTTCGCGCAGCGCGCATCGTGATGCTAAACATCGCACATTGCACCGTTCGTACCAGACCTGCTGGGCTACGGCGTATTCGGGTTCGTGCAGACCGACCTGCGCAACAACCTCGCGGTACGTTCCCGCCCCCGCCTCGGTTCGCCATATTTCTATTTTTCATCTGACGCATCTCATCGCCACACAGGGCGTCCGCAACAGATTCGAAGCCACGCCGGCCGCGTCGTCCACGCTGGAGAAGCTCGTCGTGTACGAGGCGCAGGAGGGCCAGCGCCACGCCACAGCCTGCCTGACGCGGCTCGTGCGGTGAGTGTTGGGCTGCTTTCCCCTCTCGGACGCGCCGTGTGAAGCTGACCGTGCTCGACCCCGGTTCACGCGCGGTGCATGCTCAAGCGGGCTCCTGTTCACTTGCAAGGCACTGCAGAACATGCAGCGCGACCCCGCCGCCGAATTGCACGTCTGCTTCAGGCGGTCGTATGATACCGTGCTCAAGCACCACCATTCATTCGTCGTCCGCTCAGTCGTCACCGTGAGTACGCGCCGTCTCATGGGCACACCCTCCTGATGTATGAAAATTCATATGAATGTTAATGTCGCTGGTCCCGCAGGTCGCCATCCGCGCAGTCCCGCACCGGCGGGATTTCTACAACCGCCTCACCGAGGGCACGTCGCACGAGAAGTTCGACAGCGAGCTTCAGAAATGGCTCGCGGGGCTGGAGGGCATCGTCGTGCGCATGAAGACGTTCCTCGAAGCGGGTGGCTACGGCAAGGTGTAGTCTGTTATTGCCCCAGAATCGCACGAGCCTCATTGGATAGGTTACTTATGCAGACAGACATGGACCGTGTTGTCATGCGGGGACTCTCTTCTTGCTTCAATGACAGAAGCTTCATATACAGTACTACGTAACAGACACCCCCTGGATTTGGTCTGGCCAGCGTGCGGCCCGCCTGGCGTCCCAGGCGACGATCTGTTGAGCGTGTCCAGGAAGGGAGGGGCAGAGGGGGCGGCCTCGGCCTCGACGACGGACTGGGACGTGGTTGTGCGGGAATGCGACGTATCAGCGCGGGATTCTGACGGTGAGGTGCAGCGATGATAGTTGTGCGGGTGATGGTGCGATTTGAACACACGGTGCCCTGCAGCCATGTTTTATTTCCGGCGTTTTCTCAGCCAGGCTGGGTACGGCCGTGACATTTAGGGAATGCGGGGGCCTCTGTTCGGCTCTGCGAGGACGACCGGAAGCCCTGGGGGCATCTAGAATTCTGTCCGCTGATATGACATGGCAGATACGCCGCCGCCGAATAATTGTGGATGCTCGCGGGGCACGCGTCGCTGGAGAGCCCGCGCAGTCGATGAGGGCATGGTGATGCACACTGTGATGGACAGCGAGAGACACTGCCAGGGCCAATATATGGGCGTGTTCTGTGGCTGGATGGGCCGCATGGGCTGCAACATATGCACCCCACTCCACCCGCCTAAACAGCGCGTCTAGGAGGGCAGAGGCCTTCGACCGCCGGCAGTCGAGAAGAAGGTTTGTGCAGATAGAATCCCATCGGACGCCGCAACATATCGCGATGGAGTCTGTGCACAGAATCAGGCTCAAGATGGTATGGGCGAGTGTAGAACCTGGGTCTGCTGCGAAGGCTGAGAACGACATCACGGAGACACACAAACGTAGTAGGCCTGCTCCCAACACGGCGTGACATATCAGAGAACCTTCAGCAAGCTATCATCGTCTTTTCGCTGCCGTGTGCAGCAGCGAGCGCGGAGGAGGCAGCAGCGAGGGCCAGTTGCAGGCCCAAACCGCCGCTTCCGCCCCCAAAACATACGCAAAACGGACGAAAAACGGATTGGGCCGTTTTCGAGGCGGCGGCGGAGGCGGGATTTTGCCCGAAAAGGCAGGTGTCAGGCGTTCGCGGAAGTCAGATCGCAATTTCGGCCTGGGAACCGCTCGTTCTGTGTTTGTTTTTCGAATTTCCGGAATTTCTGCCTCCATTCAAATGTTTCGCTTCCCTCCTCTGCCCATTTTATAACCCTCGCCTCTGTCCTCTCTGCGTTGCCATCCCCCTCCATCCCCCACGTCGTCCGCCCCGCCCTGCTCACCGTCCAGCACGGCGACCGCGCCGCCCGACACAGCGTACAGCCCTCGCCAGGCCCCGCCGAATATCGTTAGTACGTACCACACCGCCCGACCCCGGCGACATACCCTAACACGTCCCCCGCAGGCCCCAGGCCGCCCTCCAGCCTTGTCGCTCGCATGGAGACCGAGACGGTGTACGTCCCCGCCCTCTGACCCCGCCGCGCGCGCGTCGCACGTATATTCAGGCCCCTTCTCTCCCCAGCGTACCGCAAAAGCGCAAGGTCGGCTCGCCCGCGGACGACCGCTCCTCGCGCGCCGCAGACGACGAGAGCGACCCCGGGAGCGCGGGCGACGCGCAGGTGCCCACCAAGAGCGAGTACGAGAACGGGCACGTCACCTGCGAGGCCTGTGGCGACGACATCTCCTTCCGCGACGAGGCCACCGGCGGCTTCACCGTCAAGCACTGGGACCTCCACCGCCAGCAGTGGTGAGTCGCCCCCTCGCTCCCCGCCCGCACGCGCTATATAATACCGCTATTTCCCCCGCCCCAAGCAGTCCGAACGCCGCACAGCATATCACGGTCGCCGAACCCGTGCTGTACACGCCTGAGACCCCCAGTGAGACGGTCGTGCCCAAGACAAAGCGCCGTCGCGCAAAGCGCACCGAGGGCGAGCGCATCGAGTACCTGCGCTCGGACCCGTACGTCGCGCAGTTTGAGGCGTACCGCGTCCTCTGCGCGTCCTGCGACAAATGGATCCGCCTCCGCCCCAACTCGACCTACTGCTCCATCCCGTGGGACGCCCACCGCAAAAGCTGCCTGGCCAAGAAGTCGTGCGTACCCGCTCTGCATTGATCTACCCTTCGCCGCCGGCCTGACGCGCTTTGTTACTTATGTCACCCTTGCCCCTTCTCCCGCCGTGCGCATCAGAAAGAATCCGAGCTCGGGCGACCCGCGCACCAGCGCCTTCACGAACGACCCGTATGTGCGCAAGTTCGACACGGAACGCGTCTTGTGCAAGGTCTGCGAGGGATGGATCCACCTGGGCGACGGCGACGGTGACGGCACGCAAGCCCTTCGGACGTGGACTGAGCACAAGTCCAAGTGCCTCCAGGCAAAGGCCGCGAGCACTTCGTCGGCCGCGCCTGCGCCAAAGTACGTGTACCTCTTTGTCCGCTTTGTAGCTCGTCATTGACCGTCATGCAGCGTGCCAACAATAGAGAGCGTTCCCCCACCTTCAAAACACCTCATGGCCCTCGTCTCTTCCTCCGCCATGGTCTCGCCACCTCTCCCGCTGCGGTCACCCACCGTAAACGTCAAGCTTTCGCCCACCGCACCGCCCAAGGTGTCGCCCACGTCCTTCAAGGACCTCAACCCGGCCAACTTCCCCCCAATGCAGGAGTCGCGACGGCGCAACGCCGAGCAGCGCGCCGCGGCCCTCAAAGCGGACCCGCTCATCGCGCACGTCGAGCCCAACCGCGTGTTCTGCTCCGTGTGCCGCAAGTGGGTCCAGCTACGGCAGGACAGCTCCTATTGCGCGTATCCCTGGACGCAGCATCGGGGGAAGTGCGTCACCAGACAGTGAGTGTCCTCGGTCGCGTGGCGTGGCCCAGACCCTTCATTTGATATGCCATACTCACACACCCCTCCCAATCGCGTTCATATAGGCAGAAGCGCGAGCAGAAGGAGGCCGAGCTCGCCGAGTACCGCGCGCAGATGGAGGCGCTGCAGCGCGAGCAGAAACGGAAGCTCGAGGAGGGCGCGGACGACAGCGAGGGGCCCGAGTCCGGGGGCGAGGGCGCAGGGGGCGAGACGGAGGAGCGCCGGCGGCGGCGTGCGGAGCGGCGGAAGCAGCGGGCGGACGACCTCAGGCGCATAGAGGAGCGGAGGGTGCTGCTGGATAGGAAGGCGGCGGCGGCGATGAACATGCACGAGAGCGACCCGGACGAGGACGCGGAGGGCGAGATCGACGTGGATATGGAGGCGGAGGAGTACCCGCCGCGGTTTGCCGATTTGGAGACCCCGCATGGGCGGTGAGTGCCTTTTCTATTGACCCGCGTGTGCTTGAGCCACGTCCGCTGACGCGACAATCTCTGTCCTCTCCTCTCTCCATCTCCATCTCCATCTCCATCTCCATCTCTCTATCTGCGTTGCCTCTCTACCTCACCTCTCGCCTCTCGCCACCTCGCAGAATCGACTTCACGTTCCGCTCGATCCGGTACCTGTTCCGGACGACGTACGAGCGCGGGGATGACCTGACGATCGCGTCGCTCGTGACCTACCTGAACGCCGCGATCCCCGCGGACAAGTACGAGGACTTTGACACGACGGAGGTCACGAAGGCCGCGACGGCGCTACACGAGCGCGGCGACGTCTTGTTCGAGGGGGACGTCGTCCGCATACTGGATGACTGATTCCGTCGTCGCCACCCCGTCCCCATCACGCGTCCTAGCACACGGTTACCTAAATTATGGTGCACGTCGACGTCGACCTCAACCTCGAATGGCGACATGCCACCAACAAACATCATAGGCTTCGCGCCTACAAATATTGCACATTGCACACCGCCGCCGAATAGTGTTTCTCACCTCGTTGATCTCTTCGGTTCTCGGCGGCCGCATCTCTTTTCTTGGACACTATCGATGAACAGTTTGGTCACTCTCGCGTATTATTGCATCTCCATCCATCCATCCATCACAATCTCCCGCATACACCCCCAAGTCTCATCCCAGTTCGCAGTTCCCCTCGTGTTCGATGTCTCCGCTGCGTCGTGCTTTGCGCTTTGAAACGTACCTAGTACACTCTTGCCTCTCCCATCCCGATCCCGATCCCATACCTCCCAAGTCTCGTGCCTCACCTGCATCTTCCTCTGGTCTCCCATCTCCGCCTCAGTCGTCTTTGTTTTCTTGTACAAATGTTTTGTCTCGTCTCATCTCTTGGGGAACACTGTGTAGCAGATCGACACATCGCAGACTCGGTCGTCCATGGACGTTGGCATAGACGGCTGCTGTATACACATCGACAGACAGGACGTTGCGTCGCGCCGTGCATGTATATGTATGTAGCTCGCGTCTGAGCCGGCCATTGGTCGGTTGAGACGCGCAAAATTGAACGTGCTGTAGCTTGTAGCCTGTATCCTGCAAACACCCTGTGCGCTGGGTGTCTTCCCTGGTGTACAAACACGCTGTGCTCCGTACTGTATGTCTTACCGCATGTGCAAATATGCAATGCGCAATGCGCACACCGCGTACGGCTGTGGTCACCTGTGCAGCGGGCCATGTGGTCCCGCCCTTCCGGAGAGGTCCTGTGCCGGTATGTCGTCTTTCTTGATATGTCGTGTTACTTCTGGGAGTATGTCAAGGTCATGTGCTGTACGTGCCTTGAGGCTTTTGAGTAGGGCGTCCCGCGAGGTGGCGTCGCCGCATGACGTCGGTCGATGCAGAGTGTACCGTGGCAGTCACAGTCGCAGGCAAGGCGGCCGTTGTATTCTAGTGCGAGCCAGGCGGTCGGCCTCGGTGTTAATGGCGGGGAATCGTGGAGCCTTTCGTGGACCTCTTAATGGATCTGTGCATCTTGCGATATGCCCATTGGCGGTGGGATGGGCAGGACAGTTATAAACGGCCGAGTATGTTGAGAGGACTGCTTTATGGAGAACATGCGGTCGTAGAAGGTGTGTATGTCGGACGTACAGGCGTTCATCGCTGTGATATAGACGTAAAAGACGTCCGACATAGTCTGATGTCCAGAGATATGTTCTACGATGGGGCATGGTTAAAGGGGTAAGAGTGCACTGTGAGACGTACTAATGTACTCTTGGTGGTTAATGATAGCACAATTGCCATAGACGGTCGAACAGCATGTCTTCGTCTCTCGATGGAGACGTAAAGGATGTTGGACAAGGTATTCTGCGCTCTGGGGGGTGCTGTGGTCTATAGGGGGATATGGTTCGAGGGATCTGCCTCCGTGGTGAGCCCTTCCCCGTTCTTAGGTCGTCTAAGAACCCCATGTACGATCATTTCAATGTCCGTAGCCCACGAACGTTTCTGCGCTCGAGGTGATACTGTCATACCGCTCAGGGTCGTGCGAGTCGAGACACGGCGGGCTGAAGCCGCACTTCGACATCGGGCACCGCATTTCCATCATGTCGTTGCCTCCTCGACTCGTCAACGGCGGGCCGACACAGTGGATCGTATATCTGGAAAAGAAGACGGCTCGCAGGGCCCAGGCGGGGCAACACGGGGCCTGCGCGCTATGAAGCAGAGCCTTCCTGTGATAGAACAGACGGCAACGAAGATGGTGCTGATATTTTGGTGTCGTTGTATACAATACGCAGGGGGTGGCGGATGTCAACGGGTTAATGTGGCACGATGCCGCGAGGTACAGCGCGCCTTGAAGACATAATGAGCTGCCGCGGCTCAGGCGGCGCTGCAGCTTCGTATATGGCTGAACTTACCGGCGTCCACCCGCACACTCGAGCACCGGGCTGGGTGCATCAACGGTTTGAACGCGCACGAGGGGCCCGTGGGCGTAAGAAAAACCTACTGCAATGTCCAGCGGTCTCTTGCGCATGTTGTGCGAACCGCTGGTACGGCAACATGAAGACATCAGCCAAGGAGAACAGTGCGCTTGACTAGGCCACGCACTACGATATGGAAAGAGAGCGCGCAATGCCGTTTGTGCATCGGTTTACGCTTTTGAGAATGCTGTCACTCGAAGTGGATATCGGTGAATAATCTCCGGTGTGATCAGAGTCACCAGCGGAATGCACATCCTACGAGACTTGCAGCTGTGGCGCCACAGCTGACGCTCGAAGGTATCGCGGCGCGGTTGTGCAGCACGAGGGCCGCGGCAGCAGAATGACGCCACGAGCATGACACGATCGTGTAGATATCTTGATCGGCTGCAGACGCGTCGTGGATTCACAGACTCAGCAAGCGCACACAGTGGCAAGAGAAACTGTCTTCATTGGTTTGCTGATTATGCATGTCTGAATCTAAGAAACTATGAAGGAAAGGAATGTTGCGTCTTGGATGCAGTATGCCTAAACCAAAAGATGAGAGCACAAGTCAGGACGTATCCTGAAGATGACAGAGCAAATCAACCTTACTGAGGGTAAGCACGCGCTGGCGGCGGTGTGGACGACCATCAAGCGGAGGAAGCGGTGGCCGAGGGTGTGTAAGTCTCGGTCCAAACCACGACGGAGGTCGTCGAGGCCAAGAACGGCTCGACTGAGGAAGACAAAAGGAGTTAGCTGGTAGCTGGTAGTGTTATGGAGGAATGAATCACGAACATTTCAGGACCGTAGGCAAAACCCTAGTACCGGTGAATGTCGATGTGACTACGGACGATGCATTCGCAGCGGATGACACAACCTAATGACATTGTCAGTCCGTAGCTTGCGCCGAGTAACGCTGAAGTCTTACGGGAGAGGCGTTCACGGCAGCCAGGGCACACAGAACGAACGCGGCGGACTTGAAGAACATGTTGAAGTCGAGTCGAATGAAAGTTGGGGGTGGGGAAGACGGGTGAGAAAGGCCACTTGCGAACTCGAAGTAGTCGATGAAGGCCAAGAAGCGTTTCGCAAAGTCTTATACGAGGGCGGGGGTAGTGTCATTTGTTGCGACCAAGACTGTGCCGTGTTTCTCCCCGACGCACAGACCACTAAGCAGGCCGACCATCGCACTCTGCGTGAGGCGAAGCTTGCGAGCGGTCGGGCAACATGATGGCGAGCAGGAAGACATATTTGGTTCGTGTGAGGTACGTGATGCAGAGCTGGAAGCAGCAGCCAATCTTCGTCGACCTAGAACAAGAGCACATGTCTATGAGTCTTACGAAAATTTGCAAGAATGAATTACTCACAACATACCTTCCAGGGAAGATGTCATTCGAACAAAGTGTGCGACCAACAAAGTTGCAGGCACGTACGTCAGAAGGCCGTTTGTATACGGCAACAGGTGATAGACGTTGATGAGCCAGATCTTTCAGGAACGTCTAAAGGTCCCAGAGAGACAATACTGCTAGGATGCCCCTTGGCATCACTGGTGAAACACAAGTACCCCAAAGGCGCAAAATAACGATTGGCCTTGCGGATATTCCGCAGTTTGTTGTTACAGTCATGCAACATGTTCGGCGGGCAAGAAAATGCCGCAGGTTGCGTAGCTGGATGCCGGAGCGTGAGAATGAAATTAAGCTGTGGCGATCCACATGAGCAGGCCGGGATGTGATAAAGGCTGGGAAAATACTCACATCATGCAACTTAAGTAACGACGAAGAGCGAATCGGTCAGCCGCCGAGGTACTGTACTTCGAGGATCTAGCGCCAGACAAGGTCGAGTTGATGAGGACCGAGAGCTGTGCTCGTTTGACCTTCTCCGCGTAAATGACTCGCGGCGCGTTAAGCTGACACGCAATATGCATGACTGAACTCGGTGACGTTCCAATGCCCTGGCTTCATACCTTCAGGTCATCTCCGACGAGCATGATACAAGCTCTCTTCCAAGAGGCAATTCCGCGCGTCGGAGCATATTGCTACCGAGCGACAACAGTTCAGCACCATCTTCACTGAAGGTCAAAGATCCTCTCTTCCCTTCATAGGTGGATGGGAACAAGGATCCGACTGGAAAAGGACTTGAGCGAGGGTATCAGCGGACCTGAAGCAATGAAGAACTAAGGTGAGAACATACCATATTAAGGTAGAAAACAAGGTATGATTCTTCTCTCTGCCCGAGTGTCGTGCGAAGGCGAGTGAATGCTGCATGCGCCTCCACGGTACCGGTGAGGGAGTACCCGTATCATTTCAGGTACGAGCAGCGTATCCCGAGGCAAAGGGCGTTGTGAAAATGACAAAATACGAGCCGAATTCGCATCTCTCGCATCTCACTACACAATAGAGTAGAACTCTGACTCATTGAGAATGATTATTTCGCGAGGTCAAGTGGGTCGTACGGCAGATGGTAGTGGTAGAGAAGACGCAACGCTACGGCGACGGGTCGCCACAAACCGCGTAGACGCCCAATGCTCGTGGGAACGTTCGTGCTTTGATGCCTATTTCCAAGTTCCCATCGCACTTCGCTGTACTTCCACGCAGTAGAGCTGAAGTACCGTTTTACTTCAATGGCGACCACTTGACCGTTAACGTACGCAGCAGATTTTTCTTGAGCAACAAACAAGCATCTGACCCGTTTTTGACAGCTCATCAATCGCGGTTCTATGTTTTAGGTCGGTAGTGATGTACCAGGAAAGCAGTGAAAGCAGTCCCGCTTTTGCTCAGCAAGAGTTTGAGTGGACCCTATAGGCTCTTTGTTGGAGCATTGAGGCAAATTCAGTGCACTTCATCTCCTCCTGAGACAGGCTGCGAGTTCCTCCGAGCATCTACGGGTCAGTTTCTCGCTGACTGCTTCAGTTGTTGTCGTCATAAAACTTCCAATCCAGACTACCATACGTGGGAATGCGCCCCTGCAGCCAGCCCTCATGCACATCTGATGGATTTCGGGACCGAACTGATTCCAACTCGAAACTTGGTCGAGCTCTAACCCGATGATACGGAGGGCGGTTCTGCCATTCATGGCCTGCGTTCCTGACAGTTCGCCGTCCCACGACCAAGCCTGTGCTCTCGCGATATTCGGCGTACGCGAGCCAGCGACCGCTTACCACAAGTTGCGCGTGGGCGGCAAACGTAATCGGTCGAACGGCGGTCAAACCTGGCCCAAGACCGATGTGGAAGAGCTTGCGAAATTGCCTCAGTGGTATGGAGGTCACGGAACGTAGACACGGTATAAAAGCCAACGTTACGACACACTGGGATCCTCAGTCCCCAGTGTTCAGGGATCCTCTACAGCCTCTTCAGCACCATGTACACCTTTCTTCGTTCCACAGCTCTTGTGGTCGCAGGCCTCACTGCTCGTGCCCTCGCTGGCATTGGACCTGTTACAGACTTCCACATCGTGAACGCTGCTGTTTCTCCAGACGGTTTTTCTCGTCAGGCCGTACTTGCTGAGGGTACCTTCCCTGGTCCGCTCATCACTGGTAACAAGGTACTTCGCCACTGTTTCGCACTCTCTTAACAGCTCTGACGGTCTATAGGGCGACAACTTCCAAATCAACGTTATAGATGAGTTGACCAATGCGACGATGTTGAAGACCACTACTATCGTTGGTGCTTCCTATTTCCCACTTGTATACGTCGTCTGACGCTGGTTGTGTAGCACTGGCACGGCTTTTTCCAGCATGGCACTAACTGGGCAGATGGGCCCGCTTTCGTCAACCAATGCCCTATTGCATCGGGTGACTCCTTCCTTTACAACTTCCAAGTTCCTGATCAAGCAGGTAAGTCGAGTTCTCTATTCGTTGAGCGCATTGCTAACTCGGTACAATAGGCACCTTCTGGTATCATAGCCATCTTTCCACGCAGTATTGCGATGGTCTTCGAGGGGCGTTTGTAGTCTACGACCCTCAAGATCCGTTCCTTGACATGTACGATGTTGACGACGGTATGTCAATGAAAAATAACTCGAGATTGCGCCTTTCTGATTTCTAGTATAGATAGCACTGTTATCACTTTGGCGGATTGGTATCATACCGCTGCAAAACTTGGAAGCCCGTTCCCGTGCGTGTCCTTCAGTATTGGAAGTTCAATAGATGCTAACCTTCTCTTAGGGCTGCTGATACAACCTTGATCAACGGTCTCGGCCGTTGTGGTGAAGCAGGATGCCCTGTCTCCGACCTTGCAGTTATCTCAGTCGAGGCAGGCAAACGGTGAGCTTATTCTCATCCAGCAAATCCACATTTTCTCATTATCTATTCTCCAGCTACCGCTTCCGTCTAGTATCCATCTCCTGCGATTCGTTCTTCTCGTTCAGCATCGATAATCACGATTTGACGGTCATTGAGGTTGATGCCACCAACCACCAGCCGTTGACTGTCGACGAGATCACTATTTATGCCGGCCAGCGCTATTCGTTCATTGTATGTTCTGCAGAGAATATTCCTTTGAATTTCAGGGACTGATCACTCCTATACAGCTTGACGCGAACCAGCCGGTTGACAACTACTGGATTCGGGCAAATCCCGGTGTTGGCATCACTCAAGGCTTCGCGGGCGGGATCAACTCCGCCATCCTCCGCTACGTCGGTGCTGATGAAGTCGAGCCCACCACGCCAGAGGTTGCTAGTACCAGCCCACTGAGCGAGACCGCCTTGATTCCTTTGACCAACGCTGCCGCTGTACGTCCGTTTCTGTGACATACCCGTCGGGACGTTATTGACTGTTGTATGTTCAGCCTGGCCAACCTGTCCCTGGTGGTGTTGATTACGCTCTCAACCTGAACCTGGCCTTTGTGAGTACTGCGGTCTTCCCGGGGATAGCATATGCTCAATTTCATTCTTTCCAGGATGGTCCTTCTTTGAAGTTCCAGATCAACGGTGTCACCTTCGTCCCGCCTACCGTCCCAGTCCTCCTTCAGATCCTCAGTGGGGCCCAGACGGCGCAGGACTTGCTTCCGTCCGGCAGTGTCTACCCTCTGCCCTCGAATTCTACGATCGAGCTCAGTTTGCCTGCTGGCCCAGTGGGTGGCCCGCACCCCTTCCACTTGCACGGTGTAAGTCCTATTCTTTGCATATACATTACCTCCTCTTGAACTCCATATCAGCACACGTTTAGTGTCGTTCGGGCTGCGGGTCAGACAGACTACAACTACGTCAACCCTGTCCAGCGCGACGTTGTCAGCATCGGTAACACTGGCGATAACGTTACGATCCGCTTCGATGTGAGTGTCTCCGAATTGTCATGTCGATTTTTGCTGACAGCTGGCGGCATTCGTAGACCAACAACCCTGGCCCTTGGTTCCTCCACTGCCATATCGATTGGCATCTCGAGGCCGGTTTCGCCGTCGTTTTTGCTGAAGACGTCCCCGATGTTGCGTCCGTCAACCCCGTCCCCCGTAAGTGACATTGAATTTACGGCACAATCATGAAACTGATGACCATCCAGAGGCTTGGTCTGACCTTTGCCCTATTTACGATGCCCTGGACCCGTCTGATCACTAAGTGCCTCGCATCAATCATTCAATGAATGATAACTTGGCAACGGCTTATTTAAGTCACAAACTAGCTCTTTCTTCTAGGGTCGCTGCATGGACTGAGTCGTAACCTACAATTCTCTTGTAACAATGTACCGAACCAGAAATCCATATGATGTTGTCCTTCCGATTATTCAGATGCGTGAATGAGTTTACAATAGTACGAGGAAGTCAAGTATCAAACGGATACTGGTTGGTGTATTGTCAATATAATGGATGATCTGGGGTACAGCACCCGCCATGTCACGTAGGTTGTGTCAGCAAGAAACGACCTTGATACTTAAAACAAGTAGATGTAGCAGTATGAGAGGCTACCGCGATGCAATACAACAAACGAATGTCGAGGTGGAGTATCATGATGCTAAATATGCTCGGTTCCGTGCAGGATGGAAAGCGTACTGTTGACGACGCTGCAGAATTCTCGAGTTGCGAGAGCGCGTAAGCTTCAGGAGAGTTTGATCAACGGCGGTATGAAGCCGCAGTGCTGCATTCAGCATCGTTGAAACGCAGGGAAGGCTAAGATCCGTATGAATCACCGCTAGGCCATGGGAAGTCTGGAACCCGGTTATAGCAGAGATAGTATCTTTGCCGAAGGAAGGCTTGTCAAAGTAGTCAAGCTTAGTGGTAGTTGTCCGGTAACTTCGTGTTCTGCTATTCTTGGGTGATTACAAGTGCACAGGCACATGCAAACACTAAAGGTCATTCCGCTTAGAGTCGTACTGCTTAGAAAGTTATAGTCTCGGTCGCGGACGACAAAGTTAGGCCGACCGCAATGACTGAAACTATCCTAGTGAAGTGCCATTGTGAATGAGCGGAAACATGAGCGGACCGTGGGACGACGGAGAGTAACACCGGGCGATCTTTAGGCCACAACAGACGCACCTCGCAGCACGCTCAGCGAGCAATGTTATTTTTCATTCTACCATAGTTTCTCGCAATTTCTGCTGATGGCTTTCTGAGCTGGCGTGGGCGCGGTGTTGATAACTTTGAGCCGTATCCTAGGGACCTAGTTTGCTGCGGGGAAATATTGAGGCACTGAGCAAGTTTTTAACGAAGCTCGATAAAGCCGTACTAAAGTTCTAGCAGAGGCATAATAACCCTGCAAATAGACAAGCATCGATGAATTGAGATTCTGTCAGGCTGGCTGTGTGGCGAACGTTGATGAAGCCCCGGGTCTGCACTAGTGCCCTATGGGTCTACACTTCAGGGGGAGGAGTGCGCGCATGCGCTTGCACACCGTTTGTAGTGTCCGGATACCCAGGGTGTTTCTGTAAGTGCATAACTCGAAATTTGTAACACTGTACAAGACGGATACTCTCGGGATACATACAAGGCTAGCTTACCATTTTATCCAGTTAAAGCAAATATGGCGCGATGTTCTAGGTTCGGAAGTTTGATTTGACCACAACTCATATAAGTGCAACAAGTCACTCGACAGAATGAACTAGGTGATTTGGAGCAGGGGATTTCCAACGATGCATACGACGAGGCTACAACAAGTTGAGGCATAAATTAGAGCGACGTACTGTACTGGCGTACAAAGCGTGAGAAATTATGTCGGTGATTGCCGCAAACCCTGTAATCGGTTTCTAAGCGTCTATACTACTGCACTGCACCCCATTTCAATGTCAACAGTCTCTCCACGATTTACGCACACAGCGCAAGTAAATATCATATCTACTAGCTTACACGAGCGTTACTTCTCCTTGGATTTAACGATATCGGCGCCATCTTCCTAGACTACTACGCTCGTTTGAGTGTGTCGAAAACACAGCAATTAATTATCTACTATCCCGTCATGGGTAGTCCTTAGTGCATATTATGGTACAGACATATATCGTATTGCTTTCATTGACGTGTTATACTGTCAGCTTTCAACATGTGAGTAGGATTCAAATTGCGGAGGGCTGTCTCCGTCATCATCATACTGAACCCGTTTTAATAGGTTTCGTCGCTAAATTGTGACCACCAATGGAATGAAGCAGGACACGACAATTCATGTTTCGCGGAGCGGGCTATAAAGCCCTCCGTCACGAAGATTTTGGTCACTACGTACTGGTAGCTGGCTGGCTTTGGATTGTTTCCCAGGAAAGCTCCGGCGTCGCCGAGCCCGATCATCGTCTTGATGTGGCGCAGTCTAGATAGCTGCATCCGTCATATGTAGCCGAGGAAACTGAAGTATACAGACGTGGGTGACAGATGCCATTCGACAGTGTCTATATGATCGGTATGTCTCGACTTAAATCGCATACGGACGAGTCGTCTTACATGTTTCTGTATACAGAAGACAGCATTGATAATCCAATACGACGCGCAGAGCGTATCAGCAGAACTTCCTGACAAGTCGCAAATATATGCAGCCAAGGGGTACGAACAGGACCATTCGAACACGAAGATGATATTGAAAGAGTGCGCAGTGGACTTGAGTTTGGTTGACCGCGTGCAGGTCCCGCAATCAGCGGCGCGCTCGTTGATGGCGGCGTCGGGGCGCTATGACAGAATGCAGCAGGACGACGGACGACGGCAAAGTTAGCTAGATCCGTCTCCGCGAGGGATGTCCAGATGCATGCTTCCCAGTTGTCCCGCTACAGCTTTCCGTCCCGGGACTGGCTTGCATTCGTGGCTCTGTGCCAGTCGTATGGTTCGTTCCGATACTATCAATATGAACAATTCCTATCACTGACCTTTAGTCTCAGATGCTATGCTTGAGGCATATGCGCGGTGTCAGCCTCCTAACATGGCTGTAGCAGAATGCAGTCAGTTCCCGGAGGAAACTATCTATTTCGTCTGTATCAGTCAACAGGCGCCTTGGAGCGTACCTGTGGAGGACGTAACTGACAAAGCCCCGAACAACGAATGCATTATGCGCCCAGGATTATCGTTACTCAGTCTCTAGCAGACTTACTGTGGCGTTAAGGCCGTAACAGGACACTGTTAGGGGATGGACAGGGTCCGAATCTATTCTTACGTAATTCCTTCTCTTCACTGCAAAGTGGCGCATTGCTCATCGCAATTTTATCGCCTTTTGTAGCTCCGATAACCGTTCGTTCGAGGCCGGAACCGGAGCCTGAACAAAGCGGAGTCGGCGTACATAGCACAGGAACTCCGTTGGCGGGCGGGTGTATCTTCATTACGAACCGCCATCCTACCTGGACCACCGGATGTCAGTATCCCTCGAGCAGCGACCCGATCCAGTGGGCTGGGTTGGGTTGACGTGGGTACATCAGTTTCAGGCACTGGGATGTTAATCACTTACGTCGTGCTCTGGCCTAATAGTCAATATGAACATCTAAGTAAGCTGGAACGCATCCGTAAATCCTTGCATGGAAATGCATCAGCTATTCCGAAACTGTTGCTCGATGCATTGAGATATGGTAAAACCCTCATAGAAGCAGTTATACCGTAGATATTTTACGCATTAAACAAACAGATAGGCGCAGCTCACAGATCCTGTGTTCGACAGAGTCACTGTTGTTACGGCTTACTCTGGTGCGTAATAGACCTCTTTGGGGCGTCATCATACGTTTATCTGTGTTTGGTGCTCCTACAGTCTGTGCCTAGCGGCGTTCATTCCGCGCAATGCATCCTCAAGCTGCATGTTTCGCTGCGGGCATCTGTTGAAACGCTCTATGGACGGGTTCCTTCCGGTGCCGAGCCTTGAACCACCCAGGCCTTACCGAAGTAATGTACCCTCGCCGCAGCTGCAGAGTCGTCCAGCGGAGACGCTATGGTATATATATCCCTCCTTTTTCATGCTACCTTCTTCAGCTCGTTCGGTCGCTCTCTCCCCTCAGACACACCCAATGCGCTTTACAGCTCTTGCAGCCACACTCCTGGCCTCACTGGCCCTAGAAGCCTACGCTTCTGACGACACGCTCGGTTCCGTCACCAACTTGCACATCAGCAATGCTGCCGTGAGCCCTGACGGGTTCTCTCGTGATGCCGTTGTCGTCGAGGGTAGATTCCCATCCCCCATAATCAAGGGTAACAAGGTCAGTTTCCCCTTGCAACATTGTCTGCCTGCGATACAACTGAGATTTCTGTAGGGAGACAATTTCAAGATCAACGTCATCAACGAGTTGAAAGATGAGAACTTAAACACGTCTACCTCTATCGTTCGTATCACTAATTCCTACTTCATGGTACTTCACTCATCGCATTCCAGCATTGGCATGGTCTCTTCCAGCACGGTACCAACTGGGCGGATGGCCCCGCATTCGTGACACAATGTCCCATTGTCACGGGCGAGTCATTCCTTTACGATTTTAACGTGCCGGACCAAGCAGGTAAGTGACAGAGTCTATAATAGACGCGTGTTCAACCTGAATAATCACTTTAGGCACATACTGGTATCACAGTCATTTGGCGCTACAGTACTGTGATGGTCTCCGCGGACCGCTGATTGTGTACGATCCTCACGATCCCTATGCCCATCTGTACGATGTAGACGACGGTAAGTATTTCTATCTGTCGTCTTGTATCATGAAAGTCCAAACGAACCCCGACAGAGTCTACTGTCATCACCCTAGCAGACTGGTATCACGCACCAGCAAATAATCTTCGTCCACCTGAGTAAGCCTCTAGTCTCACCTGTGTACCAGCATATCTGACATTGATATCTAGGGAAGCTAATGCAACACTGATAAACGGCCTCGGACGCTATGCTGGCGGTCCTGCCTCTCCACTGTCAGTGATCACCGTCGAACATGGCAAGCGGTACGTTCGCACAGCATTTGCCATTCCTGGTTGATTTAGCTGACCGATCTTAGATACCGCTTCCGCCTGATTAACATGGCCTGCGACCCAAGTTACAATTTCACTATAGACGGTCATAACATGACTATTATTGAAGTAGACGGGGTCAACCACCAGCAGCTAACCGTGGACGAGATCCAAATCTTCGTTGCTCAGCGTTACTCCTTCGTCGTGAGTTAACTGTGATTTTCGATGTTCACTTTCTCAGCCCGTAACAGCTGGATGCCAATCAACCCGTTGGCAACTACTGGATCCGTGCCCTGCCGAATGCCCAAAGCCAGTTGGTTGGGACAGCTGGGGGAATCAATTCAGCCATCCTACGGTATGTTGGCGCTCCTAACAAAGAGCCGACCACGCAAGGGGCACCAAGCAAGCACCCCTTGCAAGAAGTGAACCTTCATCCTCTCGTCAACGCTGCTGCTGTATGTGAAGAAACCAACGTTTCTGCTCTGATAAAAGACTGATCAACGTTATAGCCAGGAAAGCCGTTCCCGGGCGGTGCAGACAAAGTCATTCCTTTCAATTTATCCATTGTAAGCTATTCTATAATTGCCACCCCAGCCTCTCCTAAGCAGAGAATATTAGGCGGGTCCAAATTTCTTGATCAACAATGCTACATTTGCACCACCTACAGTACCCGTACTTCTGCAAATCCTCAGTGGAGCGAAGACTCCCCAGCAGCTACTACCACCCGGCAGCATATACTCTTTGCCGAAGAATTCAGTCATTGAAATCGTGATACCCCCTGGAACCGCACCTGGAGGACCTCATCCGTTCCATTTGCACGGTGTAAGTCCCCGCCGACACTCCGAGGCGCACTTGCTCATGTATCGTATAACAACAGCACACCTTCAGTGTTGTTCGCAGTGCCGGCAGCAGTGTATACAACTTCAAGAACCCTGTTCAGCGAGATACGGTCAGTATCGGTACCGGCGCGAACGACATGGTGACAATCCGATTCGTTGTAAGTCATCCTTTATTCATGTATGTTTAATGCCTCACACAGTACCTTACACAGACCGACAACCCTGGCCCATGGTTTATCCACTGTCACATTGACTTCCATCTAAATGCCGGTCTCGCTGCGGTTATGGCTGAAGATATTCCTGACATCGCATTTGCTAACCCAGTCCCTGGTAAGTCTCTGCGTTGTCTTGTCACAAGTAAAGAGGATTGCTCACTTTGATTTCCAGCCGACTGGAAACAATTGTGCCCAGTCTATGACCAGAAGGTACTTGGTGAACATTGAGAACACTAGTATGGGACAGAATCACCCTCGCCAGAGCGATCTACCCAACGCTCACAGCTGCTCTTCCTTTGGATTTTGGATCATTTGTAGTACAACCGATTATGACATCTATAACTTCTTAAATACTCCTGTACACGTAACATATACAAGATAAAGTCCTAGTCACGTTCTATGACATTACCAGATCATTCGCTTCGCTTAGAGTAAGATCGCGTTCAGAATCTAAGCTCTATAAGGACATTCATCGGCTTCGGTTCCTAATATAAACAAACAATTAATAAACGCTGGAAGTCACGGCGGGTCCCGATTCGCAAGTCTCTGATGTACGCCGATTGCTCCCGTACTACGTCCACAACCGTCGACTCATCATGAATAGCGCTGGCAGATCTCATGGATTTTCCGTCACTATCCTGTTTGCATCTCATCGATCACTCTGAATCGTGACCAGAGCTCCATCCATCTGCTCATGGACCGTCAATATCGATCCTCGCGCGTGACGTCTTCAACGTGGTTTTTCTAGCCTTAGGGATATGGCATGTTTCCTAGGCTATGTTTCGCTGCGTAAGCCGTAATGCCTAGCTTGGGAAATACCACGTCCAGCATGACAGGTTAAGGGTCTAAAACGTGTAGGCAGCAGTGACCACTCGAGTAGGTCGTCTTATCGATTGGGCTCAGTGCGTCCCTTCCCCTGACACTATTTTGTTTACCGCCCGCTGACGCCTCCCCTTTCTAGTCCAAGTTCCCATAATACTGGTTGTGCAATGCCAGAAGAGACATCCCTCATGGTATGCATCAGCGTTGTGCGGTGTTACTTGACCCATCAAATGTATTAAGAATAGTAGGACCCTTGTCTCGGATCAAAGACAACGTGGACGACGATCTCGCTCATTCTGCATTGGGAGCAATCTATCTTACGCGAGGAATATTTAAGCCGCAAGTGACTTTCGCTACCCATCCACCCAACTCGAAACTGCCTGTTACGCCTCGTCTTCATCTCATGTAGGTTATACTCGCTTTTGACGACTGCCTTGTCTGATCGTTGTGTATCTCCAGGGCTCAGCCAAACAACAGCTTTTTCGAAGTGACAGGTATGCATAGTATCATGATCGTACCACCCTGAGACTGAATGTTCACAGTCGTCAAGGCCGAACAGCTTACCCAGCTAGGTTGGTTTGGCTTGGATGATAGATACTATGTCAAGGCCATTGTCGGGAATGAAACGCAGAATACCAAGGAACTCAACAACCATTCTCCTCAATGGAATCAATCCTTCTCGTTGTAAGATGATCATATTGCGTACACAGCGAAGTTCTGATACTAATTATACGCAGTACACCTGGCGGTGATAAGGCTACGCTAACTCTGGAGGTGTACGGTGTCGACACACGCTCCCACGAACGGCTTGGAAGCGTTTGTCATACTCTCGATGTCGATGACGGTAGGTTATCCTTCACGGGCAATGGTCTTAGCTAATGCATCCTTCCATAGGAGCTCAAAGCTATCGTGAAGCTCTCGGTGCTAATGATACGCGTCACAAGACCACGAGCTTCCTGGAGTACAAAGTCGTGCCGAGAGCAGGAAATGCCCATGAGATGGCAAGCGATGTCATCACTTCACTGTCGAAATCTGGCGTTGCTGCTGTAGTCGAGCAATTGGACGATATCCCCATTACCCCGCTTATTGGATACTTGGAGAGGTTTGCAGATAGTATGAGCGTATTTTCCGAGGTATGTCACTACTATGACCAAGTATGGATGTGCTGACATTTCGGATTGAAAACAGATTCATCCTTATGCGAAAGCTGCCTGGAAGATTGTCTCAGCCGCATACAAGGTGAGTTCGACTGTGCCCTTGGCTTCATCGTTTACTAACAGTCCTGTGTTGTCTAGCTGTATCAAAGGCAGATGGAGAAGGACCGGAAGATATGCAGTCTATATCGGGAGATGAACTCAACGTACAAAGTCATTTTCGACGGAGGACGACTAGAGTCTAGTAGGATCCCAGACATCGCCAAGGATCAGCGTGAGGTCGTACTGCGCGTCTCGCAACAAACGAATGAATGTGCCTACTTCATCCGTGATTACTGCACTCGCGATCTCAGTGAGTAAGATACTAGTGTTTCGGATCATTCACGTACTGAGAATCATGATTTCTGCAGAGGACAAGATGAAAGCGCTCATCAGCGACCGGGTCACAGAGGCTCAAATTACAGGATACATCGAGAAGTTTAACCAGCTAAAGCAAGCGTTCACAGACGAAGTCTCTATCGTCACTCAGATCGCCGTAGCTCGCGTTCTGACTGAAGTCCAGGACATCAGTAAGTATCAGTGCACGTCCAGTGCGTTTGGTATGTTGACAGCTTGTTCGAAGGTGTGCAGCTTGATCTGGACAAGCTTACGCTGGTCGATGGTGCCACATTGGGTGAGAGCGAGAAGCTATGCTTCCCCGGTACACGAACAGAACTCTTGGACCAGATTTACTCCTGGATCGACATGTCCGACGGTACCAGTAGCGGCGTCGAAACTCAACGGGTCCTTTTCTTGACTGGCGAGGCGGGCGCCGGGAAGTCAGCTCTCGCGCACACCATCGCCCATCACTTCGGGCCTCTACAGCGCCTAGGCGCGTCTTTCTCCTTCAATTTGGACAGAGACTACGAGAAGTCCGTTCACAAACTATTCCCCCACATTGCTCGCCAGCTCACCGAGCTTCACGAGAGCATGAAGAAAGCTGTCGCCGCTGAGGTCCACGACCATCCTGCCCTCCTGTCAATGCGGGATATAGAACAACAATTCCAGAAACTCGTAGTACGGCCCCTGAAGAAATGGCGATCTCCAGGACCCGTTGTCATTGTCATCAACGGTATCAACCGTGGCGGAGACCGTGCGATACAAGGAGAGGAGGTGCCTCTATGCGAAAGGCTCGCCTCTATACTTGCACGGGCTGCGGATGAGTTTCCGCCTGAAGTTCGCTTCATAGTCACTGCCCGCCCCGACCCTGCCTTGCTCAGCATCTTCAGCGAATCGGGATCCGCTCACCACATCGACATCATGTCGGTTCCCTTGGAGATCACATACCGCGACATGTGCGAGTTTGTGAGGATCCGTCTGCAGATGAAACGGGCGTGGCTCAAGCAGCATGGACATGAACAGCCTTTGATCGACATCGACGAGCAGAGTTGTCGTATATTAGCGGCGGCAAGCCGGGGCAATTTCGGATGGGTGAGCAGCGCGTTGTTCAAGATCGCGAGCATGGACAGCCCGTCTGCCAGCCCTGGTGGACGCCAGCCTAAAGATGAATACGAGAATTTCGTTCTGAATATTCTCAAAGAATCTTGGCCTGCGTCTTCCCGGCGCAGCATCTTGTAGAGTAAATGGAGGAATGAATTATTATATGATCGGTAGTCCATGGGATCGTCCTGCAAGCTTAGTTCCATGCTCATGACCTCTTGAGATATTACTATAGTCTGGTGTTGTAACCAGGTATATCTGACAAGTTTACTCGTTGGCGGTCAGTCATGATAACGGGACCGCGCGTCTATTTGGCGACTTCTCGAGAACTTGAAGCTTGAAGTTGGACTTGCATCGTCGAAAAGGCCTTTACACGCTAGTTGGCTGTTATCGCACACACGACTTAAAAGACTGTCGAATGAAATGGTCCAAGCCAGGATACCCACAATTCCTGATTCAGCCGGGGACGCGGACGGCTCGACTCGACTGGCGGCATCGAGCTACTCCTTCTTGACTTTTGAAAGACTGTGAGAAGGACATCAGAAGCTTTTCTCTGGGTAAGCACTGTGATATCTCGTTTCTGTAGGCACTACATGCTTGGCGACTAACTTTGGGCTTTCTAGGATCCACTAGCAAGTGGTCGGCATCAACCGCCTGTGGTACAGTATCACACGTAGACGATCAGCCTGTGTGCGTTACCGATGCACAAGATCACACTGTTGGCTATTGAATAGCTAATGTGGGCTATTCATGCCCCAATCTGATCTCATAGGCGACATTACAAACCTTGCAAGCCTCCTCGAGAGCTGTCCGAAGACAATGGATCTCGGAGTGTAGTGAGCTAAAGCCTAGTGGTCTCCGTTCAACTGTGGTACAGAGAAGAGCCTGTTTCACAATGCCGATGATCTCATCCCATGGGGTCTGGTGTCGAACTGTACGCAGTAAGGAGTAAGGGAGGGAGGGAAGCGTTGATGTTCAGAAGAATAGAAATGATTGAACATATCGATCACCTAGTGAGCCGTTCTACTCTGGATACTTCATATGTTTCTTTGACACGAACCCAAACAGTACTTCGATACTTTGCGGTATTGATCTCCAACAGGAACGTTCACTACGCGCTAGTTGTATGCCCTCAACACTGCACTTCGTAAACTCCCTACGTCAGTGCTCTTCATGAAACTCAATAAACCGTCAGGGCTATGCAGCCAGCCTCAGCTACTGCACAATTCGCGAAGTGGCGAAAGTAAGAAGACCAGCAGGGTGTTCAAGCGGCGCACATAGACCAACGCAAGACCACGCGCTCCCAAATGAGCTCGACATTCCGTCATCACAGAGCGTCTTGCCCACGGCGAAGCATTCCTGGGAATAAACCTCCATCTTAGACCCGCCGACGTGGAGCACTCCACCCCGTTACAGGATCTCTCTTCGGGCACGTTACTGTGCGTTCCTGCCTCTCATCTATTGACTGCAGTCTGACGTGGGCTGAACATGAGACCGAGCACGCGTGGAGAAGACCCATACCGCAGGCGAACATCTTGGTACCGCTTATGGGACAGCCGCGATGCCACAGGAAACTTCGACGAATCTTACATATTTTCGCAATCTTTCGGCAAACATACACCTTGATCTACGAGCCTATAAAACACCAGAGCTCGCATATCACTCAACAACACAACTACTCTCCCTCTCAAAGTCCGTGCAGTCCCTCTCCTGCTTGACAGAAACTGCTCGCACTAGAGATCCAGGAAACAACTTCAATTAGCTATAGACACGCACTCGACTATCCTCCAACGTATCTCCTCTTTATTAGAATAGCCGCCATGCAGTCTGAGCTCACCAACCTGGCCTACAGCAGGAATCAAACATCTTCAAGTCTTAATCGTACGTTACATAAAGAAGCCCCCTAGATTTCCATGAATTGTACTATAGCGTCGGACGGGGACTACTTCAGTTTAGGATCTCAAGAACCTTCTCCGCCATTGGAAGATGGCGGATCTGCCTCCGTCGTCCCTGTTCAACAGCCTACTCCAGTATGTATTCCTTTGTGTCGTACATGCGCCGTCGTGCTCACATATAGATCAACCTTCTCAGGTAGGAACTCCCGGGTTGGCCAATATCGGAGGCAAGGCTGGCGTCGAATCTGTGTCCATTTCCACATCCTTTCCCCCGGGACCTACCTCAATTCACGACTCTGCACCGCCAGACGTCGTTATTTCTTCCTCGGACCGAGTTTTGTTCGGCGTGCATAGCCATAAGCTTCTGGCAGCGTCCAAGAATAGTTTTTGCGGCCGTCTCCCCAAGGATGCTGAGACGCGGCGGAATATATCAGGGCCGGATGCACCCTATATCCTCGCTCTACCCGAAGACTCGCTCATTCTCAATGTAGTGATACATACCATCTACGGATTGTCATGTGCCGCCTACTCGCCCGCCTTCAACGTCATTAGCGCTGCCGTTTCGACGTTGAAGCTCAACGTCATGCCTCTTGCTTCATACCTGGCACCCGAAGCGCCTCTCTTTTCACTGATCCTTTCCCAGGCACCCCTCCCCGGCATCGCTCTTGAGGCGTTCACGCTCGCAGCAGAAAATGGGATAGAGCGACTCGCTGCCATGATCTCGCCGTACTTGCTTTCCGTCCAACCGGACAACATTCCCGACGCTCTCGCTCTGCGGATGGGCGGTGTGTATATGAAGCGCTTGTGCGGGCTGCGCGAGCGTCGCCGTATGGTGATGCGAGACTTGGTCATCACGCCTCCGTATCCGCACCCGCCCGACCGACGCTGCACACCGTCCGATCGTCAAGGTGTCGCCCGCGCCTGGATGCTTGCCGCTGCGCAGCTCGTATGGGACTTTACGCCTGGTATGTCGTCCCATTTTTAAGAGAAAGCAATGGCTGTGCTGACAATACGTCTTGTAGACATGTCTCCTCACACAGTACGGGCCATCTTAGGCTCATTGAGCGAGCATGCGTCTTGCCCATCGTGCAGAGAGGTATTGAGCACCAGGGTGAACGAAGTTATCGTCAAGTGGACGCTGCAAGACGTAAGTTGGTCTGCCTTAGCACCTGATAAGCACTAATGTTTGATTTACCGTGCAGCGCACAATCTGAGGGGTATGTACTTGAAAAGCACGCCATTGTTGCAGATGTTCATTGTGTAATTGTACTGGAGGCATTTATGCACAAAACGGATGGTGAATTGAAACGAAGCCTCATACTCGCGAAATGACTCAAGCAATGTGCATATCTGAGGGCTTAACGACGCAGGAGCCTTGGTAATTAGGCCTCCGTCGCAGGCTGCTAATACTGACGTCGGTGCAACATCGAACTGCCTTTGCGATTAGGTTATTACGCGGACGTGCGCCGCGTCTGACTACTTCCAACTTTTGTTCAAATCTCATCTTGCCTCGAATCCCGGTGGACAGGCTCAATCCGGCCCAAGGTTAAGACTGGTACGGATTGCAGATGAGCTGAGGCCAAATACAAAAGTCAAGCGTGGACTCAACCCGTACATGCATTGTACAATGTTCTAATCTCAGAACGCGTATGTAAGAAACCTGGGAGGGGGCCTTGTAAGAACCCATAACACGAAGCTTCTACATCCGAGGATGCGACAAACTTAGCCGACAGACGACGAGTACGACTCTCGACTTTCAGGCTTCGCCAAAGAGATATAAATGCCTTGACGCTGTGAAAATCTCTCCTCCTTCCGTTCGTTCATGCTCGGCAGATCAGCACGTATCTGGGCTTTCATAGGCGCGATTTCATGCATGCCAGCTACACGAAGTGCGTCTATGTCCGGCTTGTGTATGTGCTTGAGACTGGGCTCGTTACCGAGAAGCCAAAGCATCGGTAACAAGCCAGTTGATTCAACCAAAGCGCCATCTTGTTTGCGAACGTGTCGAGTCCGATAGATCAAGACAATGAAGATCACTAGGAGAACGCAGGAGGATCCGAGGCCAAGAGCAAGCTACGAACATGTCAACAAAACATCCTGTAAGGAGCACAAAAGACTCACCGAGAACATGTTAATCTGAGCTGGGGTCAGCAGCTGCTGATAGCGGCGGACATAGTCATAACGTGACGTACTATGATGCGTACTTGCAGCTCCGTCGTGGGGACCAAAGCCTCGCCTTGCTGTCGTTCAATAAAGGGCCTGGCAATGCTAGCTGACTGCACATTATCTACAAAAATATCAGGTCCTGTATCCTGACTCGCATGAAATAGTATATTCACGTACTATACCAGAGCACGGCGGCGTATGCTTTGGCTAGGCTGTGATTGATATCCGCCAGAGGAACATTGTCAAGATCGTCGACGTCGGTGATGTTCTGAGCAAGGGTCAGGTCCACGTATAGAAACCTAGCCGTAGTCCAGATTTAGGTCAAGAGATGGTTCGGTATGTGAAAACTCACATATTGAGCGTGGTAAATAGGCTCGATACAGTCACATTGCTGGTGTTAGTGATTACGCTGAGGGAAGCGTCGGTACTAAAGCCGTCTAGTCCGGCATTTGAAGCAAAATACATCAGAGGCTGCAGTACTGATGTAAGTCAGGGTGCTCGAGAATGTCTTAAGCAGCTACTTACTTGTGCTAGCAGTGGATCCTGTGAGACGCCAGGGTCAATCCAGTCATGCCAAATGGATTGTTTCGAGGCGGCTGAAGACTTCGTGATTGCACGAGACTGAGCATTAACTTCCGTTGATGTGTCTTTCGTTGCAAAATTACAACCTAGTATGTTGATTCTCGTGGTCACATTAGTGGCTGTCGAAGTGGTGTATATTCAGGGCCGAAATGGAAAGTAGTGGTAGACACCTACAGCTTGCCTGTCCTTCTTGCCAGGGAGGGTCTATGTTGATTCTAGATACAGGAATGGAAGATCCAGTGGAGTCGACAATAGGGAAGTCCGTATAGGCAATGAGCAGCATGCTAGGATTGACATGATGTGCGAGATCGTTGGGTTCTTCACCATTGCTGATTTCATAAGGGGCTACAATCTGCATGGTCCCACTGACTGTCATCTTTCAGCCACGGCAGCAATAGAAAAGAAAATGTGCCATACGTATTGGTGATATGGACGCCGTGTACTTTCCTCCGCCAAAAGTGAGATCATACGTCGGATTGTTGTCAACGTCCAAAGTGTATGAATTTGCATCGTTCCCATCGATATCAAAACCCGTTTGAACTACGTCAGGAATTGGGCCGCAGTCAACAGAGATTGTTGTTGCGTTTACGAGCACGCCGGCGTTCGCTGTATTTTCGATGACAGGTACGATGTCGTATATTGTACTATCTGAGACTCCGATAGTCGAGATGTTCATAGTGTCATACAGAGCCAAAATAGCGTGCAGGGGCGTGATGAATGTCTCATTGAAACTGTTCAGGAGTCAACCTTGTTAACTTTTCGATGCATTGATGATACATTGACTTCAAGGACGTACAATGAATCTCGCACATCAGACTGACGCGCCAAGATGGTAGGATGAAAATTCATGACGGTGACGTTGGTAATCCCGACGCTGAACGTGGCAGGGAGAGTCGTGTGCACGACGAGAATGCACATCAGATACAGCGCAATGATCAAGACACCGACGAGATCGGTGACAAGTTTCCTCTGGCTCGACAGTACCGAGAGCGACGATATGAGTCCCAGCCAAGCCGAAGATTTATCGTGCATGGCGGAAAGCGTCTGCCGCCCAGCGACAATGTCATACAGGGCGATGCGCTGCGTGAAGAAGAGAAGGGCCGCGCAATAGGCCTATTGACGAGTCAGCTCAAGAACCAGCTCAAGGTGACATTTTACTTACAATTGTAAAGGTTTGGATACTAAGCGTCACAATCACACGGGACGTATCTTCAGGAAGGTAAAGTGGGTTGTCGAAAATGGCGAATTTCGTGAGCACTAGCACAGCCGTGTATATCAATAACAAGACCACATGTAGACAAGCGCAGAGGACGACGAGGGTTTTCATCGTGACCAGCACACTATGAGCACCCACTGAGAGTGAAGGGTATACAAGAGTGTGAGAGGCGGGGTGAAAGCGCAACGTTACCTTAATCCATATATCATCAGCAAGGGATCAGCCCCCAATAACACCGTGGCTTTGAGGTCTTGATGTCATATAGAGGGCTTCAAAGATGTACAAAGGCACTGGGAAATCATGTCAGGTTGTTATGGGAGGTGTTCCGCGAATGATAAATAACCATACCTCGACGTTGATGACATAGATATTGCGTAGATGTCAACTCGTGTAACTAACGAACCCGATAATGTGATTGGCCCTTATTCCGGACACTCTCACATTAGACGAGAGAATATAAGCATTTGATGAAGCCTAGCTAGAGCCGTCTCGGAGTACTGAGCAGAACATATACGAACATGAAAGCGGGTGAGAACGCGCAGCCGTCACAAAGGCGCTACGTGTCACTGATCGTGGCACCACGTGGCAACACGGAGCAGTCATCTCGCTCTGCGGCACCTATTCTAGTAGCTGCTAAGAGTTATTACTCTTCGCAAAGGCCGAGCTTTCTCGTAGTCCGGGTATTTGCTATAATACCGTAAAATCAATGGATGAGTTACACCAGTCAGTCACCGCAAGGTCCACGCGCAGCTGAGGCCGTCTTTGTGGCGTGGGAACGCCACGTGGGTATGCCCGATCCGCTTTGACGACCTTTGTCGTCCTTTCATCATGTCCATCGCCGTGTCGAGTCGCAGCCTCCCAAGTTACCTTGTTCACGTTCCAAGTCAACCTGTCTATCTTTTTTATTCTCGCTTGCCTAGCTGGTAGTCTTCGAAACAGCTCCGATGCGATGGTTCGAAGTTCCAAGGCTTTGCAGATCCTAAGCTCCATATTTACTTGGTGTGTCTTTCTGCTTAGTTGTGAGCTGAAGAGGTGTGCTTAATGCATGCTTCACAGATCTATCTGGATTGTTCACAGGTCTCGCGTGAAGGAACCAACGAGGGTGTCAGACGGAAGTACAATGTTCTATCTGAAGTACACGGTGAGTGCTGCAATTATGTTAAACTGAGTCGTATCTCAACCAATTCTTAATCTTTCAGATCTACTCCTTAGGAAGAAGCTATCCCACGGCTCTGTCGCCTCTCTGGCCTCCTCGTAGTACGATGGTTTCGTTGATGACCTCTCTCAAATCAGGTTATTTCTCTCCAGGATAGGCTTTTCAACACTTGAAGAAGTAGCTAAGATCACGACTGCACCGCGCTATGCCAATCGGTTTCCTCATCTCATTCATATCAGCGGCTCTGCACATCTTCCATCGCCTTTGCTATGCGCGCAGCCAGCGTTTCGTAAAACGCTCCCTTGCCGTCTATAGACAAGACTCGCTTGTCACAAACTCTATAAGGCGCATGGGAACGCCTTCGCGGCGCGACCTTGACTGGAGCTCCGTGTCCGGAGAAGCGGTGGCTCAGAACTCCGAGGTCCGTCCTGTCGCATAGCGGGCAACAAGCAGCCTGTGCGCCGCTTTTTACCCAACATCATGTCAATGCCTATCCAACACTGGCGCGCACCGTATCGGACGTCTACGCTGCGGACAACGACGTGCCAGTGTATCACAAGGCAGAGTCAACATTTTCTCGCCTGTGCTAGAGCGCGTCCTTATGGGGGAAATGCTTCACCCGTCCATTTTCACTTTTCCTCGCACGCACTGCCCGCGCGCATACTCGGACTCTGAACCTTAGACTGCAAGGCTCTGGCATGGAGATGTCGCTTTTGCGGTGCCACAGCGGTGTACCTACCACAGCTTGATGAATATATGCGGACCGGGTGCTTTGCCGCACCGAGGTTCGCAAAGGCAACTCGTCCAATGTGTCCATTACCGCCACCTTGAATCTGGCATACAATCCCGGCGCCAACCCCAGGCGGTGCAAGCCTTCCGCAGTGGACATGATGGCTGTATCGAGGTTTATCGGATGGATGCGATACAGTAGCTCACCGTATCTTCTTGTACGTGATCTTGTTCAATCATCGTGGATCGTGTAAGCTGACTGTGTGAATTGCAGCAGAGGACCACGGTAAACCCTAGCCACACGTCGGCAGTTCGAGTCCCCTGTCATCTGTTTTATTCACAGGCACGGCGCGCACACAGGCCGCTGGCATGCAGAAACCTTGCGGTGCTTGCCTTCTTTCATTGGCTGATACTCCGTCGTCTTCCAGGATCACTAGATGTGTAGCTGATTTATGAGGAACTCAAATGGTACGTGCTGTGTGTAATTTCGGCGTCTCATGTCTCATCATTTATGTTCATGTCAGAGGCGTTGACAGTTTTTATCAAATGGAGGTAAACACATTGCCATACGTAAACGGTGCCTACGTGCGAAGAGCCTTACTGGTTCTCACCTCGATCGGCGGCGAATACTGCCTTCGCTATACAACACAGCACTTCAGTCTGTGTGTATATAACCTAAAGGACAGACAACTCCGGTGGAACTTGGTAATCCAGGCTCGACTCCCAACACGTTCCCGCTCACGCTGGTATGCCTGGACTTTATCCCTTCGATGTCTGCGCTGTACCTCGAGAGGCGAATGGTGCATTTCGACCATCCATAAAGAAATCACGACCACTCATACTTAAATCAAGTCAGGATAGGCCACGCACTGGAGAATGGAACCAGGAACCATACGTCATTTACGCTGATCCCAGAAAGTCGGAGAGCAAACTAACTAAGTGCGAGGAGTTGGGGATCGAGGGAACGGCGCGCATGAGGAAAGGAGTGGTGGAGGTGTTGATGACTGGCCAATGGCATTGGGTACCGAACAAGCACTGGGCGTGGAAACCGCGCCGTACAACATATCGACGCTGCTGTAAATGCGGCTTTGACGATGATTGTTCGCACAAATCTTATCAGTCATATCAGTCATGGGACGAGGTGCGACTGCTCATCAATCGTGTTTCATCTTGATTCTCACCATACCAAGACTGCCACAGAACCTCCGAGGTACTACGATTATACGCTATGGATCCCCAAGGTAAGGGTGACATTCCCGGCGACCTGCTCTATTGATAACGAATCGCGTGAAGGTGCTAGGTACATTTGATCCCAAAGGTGCGCATTCGCGAAATGCAGAACAGATGGGAACGAGACTACAGCGCGACGTGGCTACGCTGGCGGCGCAGGTTCCGCCTGAGCTCTTCGAGCGCATATATGGGCAGGGTGACGAGCAGTTGGCGAGGACGTGTCGGCTGGTGTGTCGATACTGGGAGAAACAGTGCAGAAGCGCCGTCTTCTTTCACGTCATGGATCCGTCCGAGAAGAAGGTATTGGACTTGGTACGGAACTTCAAGGACGATCCGGCATGGCAGCACATCCCGCCGCTTGTGAAGGAGATCGTGGGGGTGCCACCCTACACCAAGGATTCGAAAGTGCCGTGGATGCATCTCCTCGACCCGTGTTGGAAGCGACCCAAGTTGGTGATCAGAGGGCCCTTCCCTGGACGTCGGACGCTTCGATCGATCCATTTTGCCCTCCCTCGATCTGTTCCCTGCTCGTTCTCTCGCGGAATCACAGATGTTGTCCTAAGCGATGTCCATTTCCGTTGCTTGGAAGACACAATCTCTTTGGCATCTGGGCTCCCTGATCTGTCGTCCTTACGGCTCCAAGGTGCGACGTGGGAATCACTCCCGACAGAGCTTCCGCACCGACGACCTCGAGCAAATCGCAACAAACTCGACGATCTCTATATATCTGAGTTGTCCTATTCACCTCCGTTGTCCCTTACACTTCCGTTGTCCCTTACACTTCCGTTGTCCCTTACACTTCCGTTGTCCCGGAAAACGCCTAGTTTGAACCCATTTCCGAAGGCGTCGTTTGCCTTCATCGCCCTCGCACTTTTCCTTAGTGTCTACAGCTCCTCGTCCTTCCTACCATCCGATCTCTTTTCTGTTATCCATGCTATTATGCAAATGGACCAAATGGACCCCCACTCGCACGAACATGTTAGTCTTCAAGTTATATTTAGAACAGATTCGGAGGGACGTGCAAAGCAACTCAGTGAGTTCCTCTTCCGACGACTACTTCGTGTCAATGTCATTTCTAACAAGTTGGTGTACCACAGCCATCCACCCCTATAACTGTCCAAATTTTCGGCTTCAGCATTGTCTCGAAGAATCGATGGGTGAAAACATGTTCCTCGTCTTCATCGATGTTAGATATATCTTGATCGAGACACTGGAATCTTGGCCTGGCCTAGATTCCGCCATCAAACGCCTGCCACAGTTATGGCGTCCTCGATTTCTGTTCGGACTCACAAGCCGGGAGAAGATGCTCCACATCGCAACCAACGTCGTGGACAAACATCTCACCTCGCTCTCAAGCCGCGGAGAGGTGCGATATACCATAGAGAAAGAGGGAAGACGCGAGGGAGATCCGTACAATAAGCTATATTGGTATGCAGCAACAGTCGAGTCCGAGGTGCTATCAGGTGCGTCCGGGGCTATCTTTGTTTGTTGTTTGTGCTGATCTGTACGTCGTACACGGTAGGCCCGGGTCACGAAGATCCTCTGACTGTATACGAGGACTGGCAGAATACCCCCGTACCTTCGCGTCCAATGCCGAGCGCAACACAGTCCACCACGAGTTGAAATACATCCGCACAGAGTTGTCTTCGAGACATCCGGATCGTTCGTATCAAGTCACATTCATGCGAGATATCCTCCGCCCTTCCCGTGTTGCCGTCCGTGTCTGGGATATATTCATACGCGATGCTTCTACTATTATTTCGTTTGGTTCTCTCTTACGAGCACTGTCCCCTGTTCTTACATCTTCTTACTGTTAGTCTATCCGCCTTTCACCTCTAGCCATTGTTTCTATTGACTCAGATCATACGCAGCGTCCAGACGTGCACTGAATCTCTCGATAGGGAATTCAGGCGCTCTCTTCTGTGTTGGTTACGGTCGTAACATACTATTTATTCAGCTATTTTTATTTATTATCATTTTTCCCTGTACTTGTACTACGATGCGCCGCACGGAGACCAAGGCGTGTATACCGGAGCAAGATATCGAGGCAAAATGTAGCGAGAGTGTGTTGCTAGTTGTGATATCTCTTGTTGGACCAAGCGAGACATACAAAAGCCCGCACTGTTCGGCAGAAGATGCGAACTACTCCGAGGGGCAGACAGCTGTGATGAGCAAGCGGTCTGAACTCTGTAATATAAGCCCGCATTTCACCTCGTGTGCGTCGTCTGATTCACGCTTATGGGCTGATGTACAAAGCCTGTACAAGCCAGGCGGTTCACATCGTTGGGAGACACCGGAGATCGAAGTTACGTAGGCAGCGATACGAGGCTTCGGATGGGACGTCCACGATATTATGGCCTGGTAGAAATTAGGATCACGATACGAGGCTCTGTGTAGGCTCTGAGCGTTTGTGCCACGCTGGGCTGTGTAGATTTGACGAAGAGAGGCTTTCGTAGAGGAGCACATGTGCGGATGACGGATGACGGAAGTTTCGGTGAAAAGGAGCCGCTTCATAAATTCGAGTGGGCTGTACATTGTACACCTGCCTGCGCAGGTCCTGGTCCAAGTTGAGTTGGGAACAGACGGTTTCTTGGATACAGCCATGACAACGAAGGCTCGGCATTGTTGTGTTGAGGAAGGAGAAAATGGACACGTAGCAAAGTAAAGTCTAGACGGAAGACTTCAAATACAACGTAATATCTATCTGGAAGAGGTAAGCCGCAGCCCCGCGCTATCATGTGAATGATAGCTCACCTAGTCTATCTCTTGTCTGCTATCCGACAGTTCCACCGAGTCGCTAGAGGGCTACTGGCCCCCTAGTAAAGTAGCTATTACAGGCCGGAGAAAGGGTGCTGAGATGATCGAGACACAAGCGCGAAAGGCCTGAAGCGTGGTATGCCGCAGACAAGCGTGCAGGTTGAAAATGAAAGACGAATGCAAATGCCTTCTCGCGTCTTGTGAAGCGAGCGCAGCCATCTTTGTGGCGTGGGAATGCCACGTGGATGCGCTCGACGCGCTTTCGCGAGCTCTACGGTCTCTTCATCACGTCCATCATCGTGTCAAGTCGGGGCATATCAAGCTGCCTCGTTAACATCTCAAACATCTTCCTCTGCACTCTAGAGCCCTTTTTCTTCAGCATACATGCCTCGCACCTCCCGCTGTCCTCGCCGTCAGTCCTCGAGGGCGGAAGATCAGGAACCCCAAGACAATGATTCATCTTGAAGCCCCCAACTCGAAGGATCTTACCACTAGGTTATATAGCGGAATCTTTGGTATTTATTTATCTCAATCGTCTCTCGGAGAAATATGTCTAAAGCGTGCTGCGCAGACCTAGCTGAGATTGCGCACGTGTTTCATGCAAGGGAGTCGGCGAGGATGTTAGACGGAAGGATACCTTGGCTATTGGGAATGCTAGTATCCATTTCAAATTGACGGTGAGTGTTGTATTCTGGCTGTGCCGGGTCGTATCTCGTCTCACTCCGTTAAGCGTACCACTTCAGTCGCTGGGGTCTATCTGGTCGCATAGCAGGCAGCCAGCAACGTACCCGCTGCTTTGCATGCCAATGCCCTGCCGACACCGGTAAACACCACATATGACATCTTCGCCCCGGACAGCAACGTGCACCGCAGGACAGGATCAACAATTCCTCGCCAGTTCTGAGATGTATTTATCTGGAGGCCGTGCCCTATCCTATTCATCTTTGCTCTTCCTCGCACTCACTGCTCGCTCGTGTACTCGGATCCGGGACCCTAGACTACAAGACTCCAGCATGGCGATGTCGCTTCTGCGAGACTAGTAATGCAAATATGGCGCCGTAGATGGTATCGGGACGGATCAAGGGACTGGGTGCTTTGCCGCACGAAGGTTCACAAAGGCGTCTCGTCCAACGTTCTCATCAACGCAACCTCGACTCTCGTACACAATCCTGGTGCGAACTCTCAAGTATGGAGGCGGTGCAAGCTATCTGCGATAGATGTGATCGGCTACTATCGAGGGGCATCGGATGGATGCGATAGGCTCCCCATACCTTTTTGTGCGTAATCTCGTTCGACAACCGTGGATCGTGGAGGCTGACGGCTCGTAATACGGCAGAAGACTACGGCAAAGCTCAGCCACACGTTGGCATTCTAGGTCACCAGGCTTTAGGTACAGCGTTCCCTGACATAGTGCTCCTAGTATTAATTCCTGATAACCTGAGTCCTTCTCTACTTGGATAGGCCGTATCATCTGCATACGAGGCATGAACCCGCAGCCTACCACGCCTGCGCTGCATGGTACGTCGTGTAGATGGAAGGTGGACCCTTGGAAGACGCTGGAACCATGCTGCAGCCACGAGGACGGACAACCATATCATGCGGCCTCATAGCCCTGCAATTTCCCTGTGTTCCTCGGATGGAAGGGCTCAAAATCTTCAGCGTATGAACACCCTGAGTCCACAGTCATCCGTTCAATACACAAGCACGGAGCTCACAGGCTGCTGGCACGCGGAAGCCTTGCGGTGTTTACCTTCTTCCATTGGCCGGTTACCCGTCGTCTTCCATGGATCCCTGGATGTGTAGCTTATTCATGAGGACTTCAAATCGTATGTGCTATGCAGTATTCCTGTGTCTCGTGTCTCATCATTTGTGTTCATTTTAGAGGCGTTGGCAGTTTGTATCAGATGAGAACAGACACGTTGCCCCTAGTGAATGGTGCTACGTGCGAAGGGCCTCGTTAGTGTACGTATTCGTTCCGTGGCTCGCACCGCCTTCACTGCACAGCACTTAAGCTCATGTGTATATAACTCAGAGGACAGACAACACCCGTGGAACTTGGCATTCCAGAACCTGCTCTCGCACGTTCCCACTCTCATCTTCCTGTCTCGAACGTAGTCTTATCTCTTTAACGTCGACACCCAATCCCATCAGGCGATTCCTGGACTAGACAAGACATGGCAGGGCCGATGCCGAAGAGACCACGCATTGGAGACTTGGACCAGTAGGCACACATCAATGCCGGTCCCGGTCAGTCGGAGAGCGAATTAATCAGGAGCGAGGAATTCGAGATCGAGGGAACAGTGCGTGTGAGAGAAGGAGTGGCGATGTTGATGAACGGCCAGTGGCATTGGGTATCAAATGAGCATTGGGTGTGGAAATCGCACCGCACAACATATCGACGCTGCGGGAGTTGCAGCTTTGACGATGATTGTTTGAACAAATCTTGCTGTTCATGGAGAGGTGCGACTGCTCTCCAATCGTGATTGATCTCGCTTCTCATCATATCAAAAATGGCACAGAACCCCTGAGGGAGTACGATTATTCGCTATGGATCCCCGAGGTAAGAGTGACATTCCCGTCGACCTGCTTTGTTAGTAACGAACTGCGTGAAGATGTTAGGTACATTTAATCCTACGGGGGCGCGTCAACGGAGCCCCAAACCCATAGGAACGAGACTACGGCGTGACCTGGCTACACTCGCAGCGCAGGTTCCGCCTGAGCTGTTCGAGCGCATATGTCGTTATGGACAGGATGACAGGAGGTTGATGAGGACATGTCGGCTGGTGTGTCGATACTGGGAGAAACAGTGCAGAAGCGTCGCCTTCAGCTGGATCGATTTGCGCTCGTCCGAGAAGAAGTTATTCGACTTGGTACGGAACTTCAAGCACGATCCGGCATGGCAGCACATTCCGCCCCTTGTAAAGGAAGTCAGGCATGCGCCAGAGTACACCAAGGAGACGAAAGCGCCATGGATGCACCTCCTCAACACGTGTTGGGCCCAGTGGCTCGACTGGCATGCTTGTGGTTTGAGGATAACAGGGCCCTTTCCCGTACATCGGACGCTTCGATCGATCCACTTTGCCCTCCCTCGATCTGTTCCCTGCTCGTTCTCTCGCGGAATCACATGGTTGACCATATGCACGGTACACTTCCACTGCTTGGCGGACACGATCTGTTTGGTATCTGAGCTCCCTGATCTGTTGGTCCTATTCCTCAGCGAAGTGACGTGGGAGTCGCTCCCGACAGAGCTTCCCCGCCAACGACCTCGAACAAATCGCAACAAACTCCGCAAACTCCATGTCTCTGCGCGATCCCGTTCAACACCCAGTCCTATCGTGTTACGAGAGTCGTCTGCCTTGGTCGCCTTCGCACTGTTCCTGAGTGTCTACAGCTCCTCGTCCTTCCTTCCCTCCGACCTCCTCTCTATTGCCCATGCTATCACGCAAATCCTCTACAGCTCATATGGAAGTGATGCTCTTCGAGTTCACTTCGATCCAGATTCTGATAGTCGTGTAAAACGATTTTGTGAGTCCTTCTCTGACTACTGCTTCACGTTGATATCATTCTGAAGTCGCTGACATAATATTGAAGCCGTACGTGATATGACACTTCATGGCCCAACACACTTCCAGCTTCAGCCTCGTCTTAGAAACCCAATGGATCAGGATGGGAACGCGTTTCTCGTCTTCATCGACAAAAACGAGAGCACAACGGCAGAGATTTGTACACGTCTAAATTCCACCATCAAACTCCTGCCACAGTCATGGCGTCCTCGTCTTCTGTTCGGATGCAGAAGCCGGGAGGCTATGCTCCGCATTGCAGCCACCGTTCTGGACAAACAGCTCTCTTCGCTCTCAAGCCGCGGAGAGGTGCGATATGTCATAGAGCGAAGGGAAATACGCAAGGAAGATAAGCGGGAGGAGTCATATTGGTATGCAGCAACACTCGAGTCCGAGGAGCTAACAGGTGCGTCCGGGGCTATCTTTGTTTGTCGCCTGTGCTGATCAATACTCGGTATACGGTAGGCAAGGGTGTCGAAGATCCGTTGGCTGTATACGCAGACTGGCAGAATACCCCCAGACCCTCGCGTCAAGAGCCGAGCGCAACGCAGTCCACCACAAATTGAAGTTGATCCGCAGAGTTGTCTTTGAGACATCCGGACTGTCTGTATCAAGTCACATTTATGCGAAGAATCCCTCGTCCTTCCCGTCTCCCCCTCCGTCTCCCGTATCAGGCTATGGATTGTATTCATACGGGATGCTTATACAACTGTTTCGTTTGGCTCTTCCTCATAAATACTTTCCCCTTCTATTATATCTTCTTACTGTTAGCTTGTCCACCTTTCGGCTTGGATCTTTGTTTTCGTTGACTCAGATTATACGACGTGCGCTAAATCCTTCGTGGGAAATTCGCACTTTCTCTTATGTATTGGCGATGATCGTAGCATAGTATTGTTTCAGTTCGCGCTTTCTCCATTATTAGTGTTCCATGTATTTGTTACTGCACGATATGCCGTACGGAGACCAAGGCGTGCATAGTACTGTAGTTGCGAGCAAGATATGTAGGCAAAATGTAGCCAGAGTGTGTCGCTTATTGTGATACCTTTCGGACTGGTCGTGACATACAGAAAAAAAAATAATACAAGGTCGCACCGTTCAGCAGGAGATGCGAACAACGCCGAGGGGCAAGCGGCTGCAATGAGCAAATCGTCTGTAGTATAAGCCCGTGTTTCATTGCCAGTTGTTCGATTCACGCTTATGAGCTGATGAGTAAAGCGCATACAAGCCAAGATGGAATGTAAATCGCTGTGCCTTACATCCTTAGGTCGCGCAAGATCGAAGTTACGCGGGCAGCGATGTAAAGCTTCGAATTGCGCGGTGCAAGAGGATGATGAGTGAAAGGATACCCCGGTAAATTGAACGATCACGTTACGAGGTTGGTTGTAGACTAAGGGGACTAGCACCATTTATCAGAATGTGTAGCCTCAATACTGAGAAGTCCGCTAGATGCACAGTTCGGAAGAGCCTGTGTGGTCCGCAGATGACGGAGGCTTTGGTGGGAAAGGGCCGCTTCAAGGACTTGATCCGGTATGTATGTCTTACAGCTGTCTGCGTAAATTCTGGCAGAAACGGGTTCGGGGCGGACAACTCCGTGGCTGCGATTATGACGGCGAAGGGCCGGTGCGGTTGTGTCACAGATAACAGACAGAGACAGAGGATGCACGCATATCAAGCTAATATATATGTAGCATACTGCATGTTCAACGCAATATTCGGCTATGAAATAGGTAAGTTATAGCTAGCACAATATGTGAATGATAACACACCTAGTCTTCCCTCTTGGGCCGCTCTGCTATCCGACAGTCCCACCGAGCTGTTAGACTACTGACTCCCTAGGAAAGCAGCTATTCTAGGCTAGGGAAAGGTAATTAAATGGCAGACACACGTGCGCGAAAGGCCTGAAGCGTGGTACGCCGCAGACAAGCGTGCAGGTTGAAAGTGAAAGACGAATGCAAATGCCTTCTCGCGTATTGTGAAGCGGGCGCAGCCATCTTTGTGGCGTGAGAATGCCACGTGGATGCGCTCGACGCGCTTTCGCGAGCTCTACGGTCTCTTCATCACGTCCATCATCGTGTCAAGTCGGGGCATATCAAGCTGCCTCGTTAACATCTCAAACATCTTCCTCTGCACTCTAGAGCCCTTTCTCTTCAGCATACATGCCTCGCACCTCCCGCTGTCCTCGCCGTCAGTCCTCGAGGGCGGAAGATCCCAAGACAATGATTCATCTTGAAGCCCCCAACTCGAAAGCTCTTACCACTAGCTTACATATTGAAATATTTGGTATGTTTTTATCTCAATCCTCCCTCGGAGAAATATGCCTAAAGCGTGCTGCACAGACCTAGCTGGGATTGCGCACGGGTTGCAAGGGAGTCGACGAGGATGTTAGACGGAAGGATACTTTGGCTGCTGGGAATGCCAGAGCCTATCTCTAATTGAAAGTGAGTGATATATTCTGGCTGCGCCTTGTCGTATCTTGTCTGACTCCGCCAAGTGTACCGCTTCAATCGCTGGGGTCTATCTAGTCGCATAGCGGGCAGCAAGCAACGTGCCCGCTGCTTTGCACAGAACATAATCCCAATGCCCTGCCGACACCGGCAGACACCACATCTGACATCTTCGCCCCGGACAGCAACATGCACCGCAGGACAGGTTCAACAATCCCTCGCCAGTCCTGAGATGTATTCATCTGGAGGCCGTGCCCCACCCTATTCATCTTTGCTCTTCCTCGCACTCACTACGCATTCGTGTACTCGAATCCGGGAATCTAGACTCCAAGGCTCCAGCATGGCGATGTCGCTTCTGCGAGACCAGCCATGCGAATATCACAGCCCGCTCGTCATCAAGGGACCGGGTGCTATTCCGCTTGAAGGTTCACGAAGGCGTCTCGTCCAACGTTCTCATCAAGGATACCCTAGGATACCTCGACTCTCGTACACGGCCCTCGTGCCGACTTCAAAGCAAGCATACGGCACAAGCCATCCGTGATGGAAGCGATCGGCTGCTAGCGAGGTGCTTCGGACGGGTGCGATAGACTCGCTGTGTCCTCTTGTACGTGATCTTGTGTGACGGCTGTAGATCGTTCTAGCTGACGGCGCGCAACATACAGTAGCAGAAGACCACGGTAAACTCTAATCACACGTTTGCAGTTCGGCCCTGAGATACGGCGTTGCCGAACCCGGTGTCCCTGGCATAATCCTGCCACAGAGGATCCGTCTTTAGTTGGATGAGACCACCCTGTCCGAATACGAGACGTAGACTCGCAGCCGGCCGCATCTGTACGGCACTGCCCGCCTGCTAAATACCAAATAGACCTTTTAAAGAAATTGGTTCTACGCCGCAGCCACGAAAGAACCTTACAAAGATATCATGCGCTGACTCTTAGCCCTGCGATATTCCTATGCTCGTGATATGGAAGAGCTTGGATTCATCAGGAATACACAGGCCCTGGACCCGTGGTTCTTACACAGACCACCGGCATGTGGAAGCCATGCGGTGCTTGCTTTCTTCCATTGGCCAGTACTCCGTCGTCTTCCATGGATCCCTAGTTGTGGGCCTATCTATGAGGAACTCAAATCGTACGTGCTGTGCGGTATTTCGGTGTCTCGTGTCTCATTCATGTTCATATCCGAGGTATCGGCGGTTGTATCAGATGAGAATACACGCATTGCTCCCAGTGAATAGTGCTACGTGCGAAGGGCCTCGTTAGTGTACGTATTCGTTCCGTGGCTCGCACCGCCTTCACTGCACAGCACTTAAGCTCATGTGTATATAACTCAGAGGACAGACAACACCTGTGGAACTTGGCATTCCAGAACCTCCTCCAGCACGTTCTCCCTCTCATCTTCCTGTCTTGAACGTAGTCTTATCTCTTTAACGTCGACACCCAATCCTATCAGGCGGTTCCTGGACTAAACAAGTCATGGCGGGGCCGATGCCGAAGAGACTACGCATTGGAGACTTGAACCAGGGGGCACACATCAATGCCGGTCCCGGTCAGTCGGAGAGCGAATTATTTAGGAGCGAGGAGTTGGAGATCGAGGGAGCAGTGTGGGTGAGGGAGGGAGTGGTAGAGGTGTTGATGAACGGCCAGTGGCATTGGGTACCGAATGAGCACTGGGCGTGGAAACCGCGCCGTACAACATATCGGCGCTGCGATGGATGTGGCTTTAACCATGGTTGTTCGCACAAATATTATCAATCATGGAACGAGGTGCGACTGCTCTCCAACCGTGATTGATCTCGCTTCTCATCATATCAAGAATAACAGAGAACCTCTGAGGGAGTACGATTATACGCTATGGATCCCCGAGGTAAGAGTGACATTCCCGTCGATCTGCTTTATTGGTAACGAACTGCGTGAAGATTTTAGATACATTTAATCTCATGGGGGCGCGTCAACGGAGTTCAGAACCGATGGGAACCAGACTACGGCGTGACCTGGCTACACTGGCAGCGCAGGTTCCGCCTGAGCTCTTCGAGCGCATATGTCGTTATGGACAGGATGACAGGAGGTTGATGAAGACATGTCGGCTGGTGTGTCGATACTGGGAGAAACAATGCAGAAGCGCCGCCTTCAACTACGTCTATTTGGACTCCGAGAGATATATATTCGACTTGGTACGGAACTTCAAGCACGATCCGGCATGGCAGCACATCCCGCCGCTTATGAAGGAGATTAGTAGGATGCCATCTTACACCGTGGAGACGAAAGCGCCGTGGATGCACCTCCTCGACCCGCGTTGGAACTGGCCCTTTCTGAACATCCGGGGGCCCTTTCCCGGACATCGGACACTTCGATCGATCCACTTTGGCCTCCCTCGATCTGTTCCCCGCTCGTTCTCTCGTGGAATCACAAACGTCATCATAAAGGATGTCCACTTCCGTTGCTTGGAGGACATGATCTGTTTGGTATCTGAGCTCCCTGATCTGTCGGGCTTAGAGCTCGACGATGTGAAGTGGGAGTCGCTCCCGACAGAGCTTCCGCGCCGACGACCTCGAGCAAATCGCAACAAACTCGTCTTCCTCGATATCTCTCAACGTCAGTTGTCCCGTACACCTCAGATTTCCCTTACACCTCCGTTGTCCTCTACAACGCCTAGTTCTGACTTGTTGCAGCGGCAGTCGTCTGCCTTCGTCGCCATCGCACTCTTCCTTAGTGTCTACAGCTCCTCGTCCTTCCTACCCCCCGATCTCTTTTCTGTTATCCATGCTATCATGCAAATGCACCAAATGGACCCCCACTCGCACAAACCTGTTGAATTTGTAGTTAAATTTAGTACAGATCCGGAGGGATGTGCAAAGCAACTCAGTGAGTTCGTCTTCCGACGACTACTTCGTGTCAATGTCATTTCTAACAAGTTGGTGTACCACAGCCATCCACCCTAATATGTGTCCATACTTTCGGCTTCAGTATTGCCTCGAAGAATCGATGGGTGAAAACATGTTCCTCGTCTTCATCGATGTTGGCTATTTCTTGAGCGAGACACTGGAATCTTGGCCTGGCCTAGATTCCGCCATCAAACTCTTGCCACAATCATGGCGTCCTCGATTTCTGTTCGGAATCAGCTTCCGGAAGGATATGCTCCACATCGCAGCCATCGTCGTGGACAAACAGTTCACCTCGCTCTCAAGCCGCGGCGAGGTGCGATATATCATACAGCAACGCGAGAGTAGAAGAAAGGGCGCTTGGGTGCCAGAGATCTATTGGTATGCAGCAACAGTCGAGTCCGAGGAGTTAAAAGGTGCATCCTGGGCCATCTTTGTTCGCCGTTTGTGCTGATCTATACACGGTACACGGTAGGCAAGGGTGTCAAAGATCCATTGGCTGTATACGCAGACTGGCAGAATACCCCCGTACCTTCGCGTCCAACGCCGAGCGCAACACAGTCCACCACAAGTTGAAGTTCATCCACACAGAGTTGTCTTCGAGACATCCGGATCGTCCGTATCAAGTCGCATACATGCGAGATATCCTCCGCCCTTCCTGTACTGTATCAGGCTGGGATATATTCATACGCGATGCTTCTATTATTTCGTTTGGTTCTCTCTTACGAGCACTGTCCCCTGTTCTTACGTCTTCTTCCTGTTAGTCTAGCCGCCTTTCACCTCTAGCCATTGTTTATATTGACTCAGATCATACGCAGCGTCCAGACGTGCACTGAATCTCTCGATAGGAAATTTAGGCTTTCTCTTCTGTGTTGGTTACGGTTGTAACATACTATTTATTCAGCTATTTTTATTTATTATCATTTTTCCCTGTACTTGTACTACGATGCGCCGCACGGAGACCAATGCGTGTATACCAGAGCAAGATATCGAGGCAAAATGTAGCGAGAGTGTGTTGCTAGTTGTGATACCTCTTGTTGGACCAAGCGCGACATACAAAAGGTCGCACTGTTCAGCAGAAGATGCGAACTACTCCGAGGAGCAGACAGCTGTGATGAGCAAACGGTCTGAACTCTGTAACATAAGCCCGTATTTCATCTCGTGTGCGTCGTCTGATTCACGCTTATGGGCTGATGTACAAAGCCTGTACAAGCCAGGAGGTTCACATCGTTATGAGACACCAGAGATCGAAGTTGCGTAGGCAGCGATACGAGGCTTCGGATGGGACGTCCACAATATTATGACCGGGTAGAATTTAGGGCAACGATACGAGGCTGTGTGTAGGCTCTGGGCGCTGGACTGTGTAGATTTGACGAAGAGGCTTTCGCAGAGGATCGCATGTGCGGATGACGGAAGCATTAGCAGAAGGGAGCCGCTTTGGAAATTCGAGTGGGCTGTACATTGTACATCTGCCCGCGCAGGTCCTGGTGCAAGTTGTGTCTGAGACAGACGGTTTCTTGGATACAGCCATGACGGCGAAGGCTCAGTACCGTTGTGTTGAGGAAGATGGACGGAGACAGAGGATGGACACGTATCAAGATAAATTTTAGACAAAACACTGCAAATACAACGTAAAATTCATCTAAATACATGGTGAGCTGTAACCTCGCGCTATTATGTGAATGATAGCTCACCTAGTCTATCTCTTGTCCGCTATCCGACGGTCCCATAGACTCGCTAGAGGGCTAGTGAGGCAGCTATTACAGGCCGGAGAAAGGGTGCTGAGATAATCGAGACACGAGCACGAAAGGCCTGAAGCGTGGGATGCCGTAGACAAGCGTGCAGGTTGGATGGATATGGAAGTGAAAGTGAAAGAGTCAAATGCAACCTCACGCAAGCGCAGCCATCTTTGTGGCGTGGGAGTGCCACGTGGATGCGCTTGACGCGCTTTCGCGACCTCCGTCGTCTCTTCGTCACGTCCATCGCCATGTCGAGTCGGGGCATCCCAAGTTGCCCCGCTCACATCTCAAGTGTCTTTACCTACATCAGAAGGCTTTGCTTCTCCAAAATACATGCCTCGCACCTTCCGCTTGCCCAGCCGTCAGTCCCCGTAGGCCGAAGATCAGGCACCCCAAGACAATGATTCGTCTTGAAGCTGCAGAGAATCTGGGTTCTTCGGTATATTTCCATCTTAATCATCTCTTGCAGAAACATGTCTTAAGCGATCTGCATAAATTTAGCTGGGATTGTGCACCGGGCTCGTATCCAGAAATTGGCGAGGGCGTTAGATGGGAGGATAGTTTGGCTAGTGCGAATATAACGTTCATTCCAAATTCCTGGTGAGTGCTGTATCCTTATTGCACTTACTCGTATCTCATCTGACACAGTCAAGAAGCTTATCACATAGAAAAGGATTCATCCGGGCTCCATCACTTCTCAGCCTTCCTTGCAGTACGACAGCTTCGCTGTTGGCCTTCCTCAAAGTCAGCGTATTTCGACCATTGCTTCTCAAGCTACGCTTACAATAGCTTCAAAAATGTCTATCCCACAATCGCGTCGCCTAATCTCTACTTTTCTTCGTCGCGTCCGCAGGAGCGACTCCATTTGCTGTCCCCAGACAGGATATACTCGTCTCACACTCTACGCAACGCGCTTAAATGCCTTCGCACCGCGACATCGATTGGGGCTCTATGTCCGGGGAAGCGGTAGTCCAATCTGCCGGGGTCTATCTTCTCACACAGCGGGCAGCAAGCAACTTGCGCACCACTTCAGATCGGACACCATGTCAATATCCAACCGACGCCGGCGAACACCGTATCGGACGTCCACATCACAGACAGCTATGGGCACCGCAGGGCTGGTTCAACGATTCCTTGCCTGTGCTGGGGCACATTCGTTTGAAGGAAGAGCCTCACCCTAACTACTTCCCCTCTTCTTCGTACGCGCTGCCCGCTCGTATACTCGGACTCTGGACCCTATACTGCAAGCCCCTACTAGCACGGCGATGTCGCCTTTCCGGCGTCACAGAGGTGTCAATTACCACAGCTCGCTTGTCGTTAGCGAGCCGAGGGTGAACCGCACAGGGACAGGGTCCGCGAAGGCGTCACGACCAGCGTCACCGTCAACAATACTCCGACTCTCGTACACGATTATGACACCGACTTCAAGGCGAGTATGTGGCACAAGCCGTCCGCGAACTGCGATCGGCTACCATCGAGGTGCATCCGATGGATGAGATAGACTTACCGCATACTCTCGTACGTGAACTTTTGTAATTTTAGATCGTGTAAGCTGACGGCAGGAAATGCAGCAGAATACCACGGCAAACCTTAGCCATACGTTGGCATCCAGGGTCCTAAGCTCTTGGGTATGAAGTTCTCTCACGTGGTGTTCTTAGTGTTGACTCCCGTTGATTACAGATCTTCTTTACCTGGATAGGCCGTCTTATCGGCATACGAGACATGAACTAGCAGCCTGCCACCTACACGCCTTCCAGATACCAAGTAGACCCTTCAAAGATGTTGAATCCATCCCACAGCCACGAGGACGAACCTAATAACCTTGTAATGCGATGACCCATAGCGCTGCGGTGCCTCTATATATGTTCGTTCTATGGAAGGGCCCGAAATTATCAGCATCGAGGCACAGGCTCTGAACCCGTGATTCTTACACAGACCACTGGCATGTGGAAGTCTTACGGTGTTTGCCTTCTTTCATTGGCTAGTTAAATGTGAGGCTTATCTATGAGGAGCTCAAATCGTACGTGCTGTATGGTATTCCTGAGTCTCCTGTCTCATCATTTGTGTTCATATCAGAAGCGTTGGCAGTTTGTATCAGCTGGTGGTACACACATTGCCATACGTGAACGATGCATACGTGCGAAGAGCCTTTCTGGTTTTCGTCTTCGATTGGCGGCGAATACTGTCTTCGCTATACAACACAGCACTTTAAGTTCGTGTGTATATGACCTAAAGACAGACAACTCCTGTGGAACTTGGTAACCCAGATTCGACCCCCAACACCTTCCCGCTCACGCCGGTATGCCTGGACTTTGTTCATTCGATGTCTGCGCTCTATCTCGACAGGCGATTGCTGCATTTCGACGAACCATAATAAAACTAAGGCGGGAGAGGCCACGCACTGGAGAGTGGGACCAGGAAGCATATGGAATCCACGCTGATCCCAGAAAGCCGGAGAGCGAACTATCTAGGAGCGAGGAGTTGGAGATCGAGGGAACGGTGCGCATGAGGGAGGGAGGGGCGGAGGTGTTGATGAATGGCCAGTGGCATTGGGTACCGAATAGACACTGGGTGTGGAAACCGCGCCGTACAACATATCGGTGCTGCGATGGATGTGGCTTTGACGAGAATTGTGGGTACAATTATTATTATGGTACGAGTTCTCGTCAATCGTGATCAAATTTCATTCTCACCATACCGAGCACTCAGAACTTAGGAGTATGACTACGCTATGGATTCCTGAGGTAAGAGCAATGTTCTCAGCGACCTGCTTTATGAGTAACAGGCTGTGTGAAGGTGCTAGGCACGTTTGATCTCAAAGAGGCGCATCAACGAAGTGCAGAACGGATGGGAACGGGACTACAGCGAGACGTGGCTACACTGGCAGTGCAGGTTCCGCCTGAGCTCTACGAGCCCATATGTCGCTATGTAAGGGAAGACTGGAAGCTGGCGAAGACATGTCGGCTGGTGTGTCGACACTGGGAGAAACAGTGCAGAAGCGCCGCATTCAGCAAGATACATCTGTGGTCCGAAAAGATGGTATTTGACTTGGTACAGAACTTCAAGTACGATTCGTCTTGGCAGCACATCCCACCGCTGGTGGAAATGATCAGGAAGACACTAAAGTATACCTACCAGGCCAAAGCGCCATGGATTCACCTCCTCAGTCCGCATTGGTCGCCGTTCCTTCTGGAGATCAGAGGACCCTTTCTTGGACATCGGACACTTCGATCAATTCTCTTTGCCGTCCCTCGACCTGTTCCCCGCTCGTTCTCTCGGGGAATCGCATCGGTCAGGATAAGGAATGTCAACTTCCGCTGCTTGGAAGACGCAATCCAACTGGTATGCGAGCTCCCTGACCTGGTTTGCCTATCGCTCTATATGGTGACATGGGAATCGCCCCCAACAGAGCTCCCGCGCCAACGACCTCGAGCAAATCGCAACAAACTCAGCCGACTCGATATCTATAAGCAGTTCGTGTTGCTCCCTTCAAGACATAGATTTGTCTCTTTGCAAGGGAAATCGTTTGCCTTCGTCGCTCTCACACTCTTCCTGAGGGTCTACAGCTCCTCGTCCTTCCTTCCATTCGACCTCCTCTCTACTATCCATGCTATCATCAAAATGCTCTACGACTCAGATAAAGCAACTCAGTGAGTCCGTCTTCCGACTACTGCTTTGTGTCACTGTCACACTTAAGAAGTTGGTGTACCACAGCCATCCACAATGGTGCAGTATCTCAGAGTTGTCCATATGTTCGCCTTCAGCCTTGTCTGGAAGAACTGACTGGTGGGAACACGCTCCTCATCTTCATCGGCGCTGAATAGTTCCATTGGCCTGGCCTAAATTCTTCTGCCATCAAACTCCTGCCACAGCCATGGCGCTCTCGACTTCTGTTCGGACTCAGTTGCCTGGAGGATATACTCCATATTGCAGCCGACGTCGTGGACAAACAGCTGATCTCACTCTCAAGCCGTGATGAGGTGATATACCATATAGCAAAAGGAAACGCGCGAGGGAGATCAGCACATGGAGTCCTATTGGTATGCAGCAACACTCGAGTCCGAGGTGCTAGCAGGTGCGTCTGGGGCCATATTTTTTATCGTTTGTGCTGATTTATTCTTGGTAGGTGAGGGTGTCAAAGACCCTCTCGCTATATACGCAGACTGGAATACCCTCCCGCCCTCCTACCCAGAGCCGACTGCGTCACAGCCCACCACTTATGTTTATTCCCGAAAGACTGTCTTTGAGACATTCGGGTCGCATTAACTTTGGGAGATTCACGTTTCTTCCCGGTGTGTCTACTGTTTCTCGTATCACGACATGGAGCATATCGACATGGAATACTTTTCTACGAGTTGCTGCGTATTGACGGCGTGGGGATGCCATGCATGCGCGCTTCGACGCGCTTTAGCGACTTCCAGTAAAATATCGTCGACTGTGTTGTCCCTTCATCACGGTGCCCGAGCCTAGTCATTCCTCAGTTCAGAGCATACTGAAACTTTCCGTATCTCACGCTTCCCGCTCGCCTGGTTGTCAGCCGGATTTCATGTGCGGTGCAGCAGCAAGCAGCAGATAGGCTATGCCTTCTCATGTGCCTTACAACCACGGCACAGTCATTCATATCTTTCTCTCTGACCCGTCTCGTGCAATTGTGGGTCCTTGTAAGGACGTTTGCATTCCAGCGTGCTTGAATATCTTTGGCAACATTCCCTCCAATCGCTTGGAACGTCGGCGCCACATCGAACTGCCTCTGTCACAAATCTGTCGCGTGGATGTCATGACCTCCCACAAGCGCCCTGGAGTCGTGTTTGACTCCCGCCCTGCTTCGAACTTTCACCTTGCCTCAAAGCCCAATGTGATCTCCTCAGCGCACGACGAGCACGAGTAAAGCAATGATTCCAGCGACTCACTGTGTTGCTCAACTTCCTACCGCAATGGTTATGCTCAAAAACACCGACGCTTGTTACGTGGCGTTCCAACGCCCGATGCTGGCGGCGGTGGCGTCGGATTCGGAGTCCACATCGCCTATCCATCCCTCAAAATTGGTCGCATCTTCTGATCATTAAATTTTAATCTCTGGACGTGTACCGCCGATGGTCTCATAGCGGCACTATACGCAACCAGCTCCTCCGAACTTGTTAATAAGTGCCACGGTACGCGCAATGTATCGTGTACGGTGATGGATGATACTGTGCAATGTTGAGCGGAGGTAGTTATAGACGGGTCCTTGCTACTGAGCCCGGCTACATAACGAGCCCTCTCAGCTGCAGTCACATAATGAACTTGTACGTGATTAGACCTTCTCGCACTTCCTGCTGATAAGTCGGGTTCTGCTGCCAGCGATGATGGAATGTATGCAGCTGCTACAGGTATTTCCTCCTCAAATATTTCAAGTTTGCATGACATAACTTCGAAGTGATAACAGCACTGGCGTCCTACGACTATATGTTGACTATCCCTGACGAGATGGATATCATATGGCGATCGAGGAAGCTCACGGGGGCATCATGGCTTTTTTTGGCTAATCGCTACTTGACCTTTTGCAAGATTGCCACTCAACTAGTCGTGCTAATCAGGCTTAACGTGAGTTTCGTGAATCTTCGAGTATGTCGACGCAGCTCAATTGAGATCTCTAGTCAGTGCAAGTCTCAGCGTTGGTTTACATTCCACTCCATTGGCTGACCCATCGCTAGGTGTCATTCCTGGTTCTTGATTTTCTCGAACATAACTGCAAACATACTTTTAAATGTGATCGCTACTGGTATGTCGCTACGTTCCGATCGTCTTGACGCGTATTTGAACCAATTTTACATCTTCAGTGTTCTCTTCTCTGAGAATGTACGCCCTTGGAGGCTCTTCTCACCTCGGCAAGATTATCGCCGGTCTCGTTTTCTGCTTTGGCACTATATCTGTAGTGATCAATGCTGTATGTTTTTAAAAGTTTATAGAACCTTGTACAGTACGCCGCTGATAACCCATGTCATAGTCCTTTTCGATATACATGACAACGCAGAGACTGGAATGCAATAATGCCACCGTAGCATCCTTTACCGTTCGGCCTTTACTAAGATTAACACCGCTACTATCGAAGGTTGAGCTCATGTGAGTGATCTTCGCTATGAAGCTGGTCCTTATGCCGCATCGAACTCATCGAACCTCCGATAGACTCCGTATGTCAAATTCACACACAGAAGTACTGAGCTAAGGCTTGCAACAGCATTTGTTACCCCCTCTTTGTTCATGTCGGCGGACCTTCTAGCCGCTTTATTCACTTGGTATAAAACTTCACAGAATGCAAAGGAAACACTCCAACTGAATCTTCGCTCGCCTCTTGTCTGGATTATGTTTCGTGATGGTGCGTAAATAGTACCGGAAATCTACCATATATTGATAATACCTCTAGGGAGCATTTATTTTGTGTACGTCAATTGCCAATTCCATATGAAGAACTTCGTCTCATCAGCATAATATCTCTCGTCAGTGTCTTGAGTCTACTGAACTTATTTCAGATATTGCAGCTGTCGAATATCCTAGTATGCCCATCCGTTCCCTCTGTCATAACTTATGATTTATACCTACCTAGCTTCCTGCTGGAGACTCAAGCTTCGTAGACACTGAATTCCTCACAATGTTTCCTTCCGGGGGGTTTAATCTCCTGTACGCCATCTCATTCCAATACATGGCATCCTCTCATATCTGCCCAGTTTACAGCCACTTCTCATGTCGCGTTTCATACTCAACCTCAGACGCAGTGCAAATAACGGGCTGAGAAATGGGTGGTCTACTACTGGTCACGACCCCACGACTCCAGTAGTGTTTGCGCGTGCTTTTCCATCCAACTACACCGCTGGGAGCATTATGCTACAGGGAATGGACGGGTATCTGTCTCATGAGTGTGAAGAGGATAACGAGGTTGTCGAGTCCGATGTGGTGGGTAATACTTAACCCTATATGACTCTGCTCTGGAATCATAATCCAATTTCCTTCGTCTATGGTTTATAACTGGTAGCTGTTAAAGCTACTCATTCATTGCAATCGCGATCGCATTACATGCATGTTACGCATGTAGATAATGAGCCTTCCGGGAGTCTCGCCATGTTACCACCTTATGGTAATAATAACCTGTCTCGCGGCCGCAATGGTATGCAGTGCGTAGTGCTACAAGTTTGGAATCAGACTCAAAGTAGCAGTAAGTAGATGTCGTTATTGTATCGAGACTCGCTGCACACTGACGCGGATCAAATCTCGGTGACAGCCTGTACAACCAACAGAGTCACGGAAAGTTCTCACGCAAGCGCAGCCATCTTTGTGGCGTGGGAGTGCCACGTGGATACCCTTGGTGCGCTTTGACGACCTCCGTCGTCCCTTCATCACATCCATCGTTGTGTCGAGTCGGGGCATACCAAGGTACCCCGTTCACGTCTCAAGTATCTTCCTCTACATTTGTGCACTTTGTTTTCTCAACCCACATGTCTCGCACCTTCCGCTTGCCTAGCCATCAATCCTCGAAGGCGGAAGATCAGGAACCCCAAGACAATGATTCATCTTGAAGGCTCCAACTCGAAGGATCTTACCACTAGGGTAAATAGTAGAATATTTTGTATGCTTTTATCTTAATTTTAACTCGGATAAATATGCCTAAAGCGTGCTGCACAAACCTAGCTGGGATTGCTCGCGGGTTTCATGCCAGGGAATTGGAGAAGATGTTAGACGGAAGGATACCTTGGCTGTTGGGGATGCCAGTATCTATTTCAAATTGACGGTGAGTGTTGTATTCTGACTGCGCCTTGTCGTATCTCGTCTCACTCCGCCAAGTGTACCACTTCAATCGCTGGGGTCTGTCCAGTCGCATAGCGGGCAGCAAGCAACGTGCCCGCTGCTTTGCACCGAACATAATTCCAATGCCTTGCCGACACCGGCAGACACCACATCTGACATGTTCGCCCCGGACAGCAACGTGCACCGCAGGACAGGTTCAACAATCCCTCGCCAATTTTGGGGTGTATTCACCTGGAGGGCCCTGCCCTATCCTATTCATCTTTGCTCGTCCTCGCGGTCACTGCCCGCCCGTGAACTCGGATCCGGGACCCTAGACTGCAAAACTCCAGCATGACGATGTCGCTTCTGCGCGACCAGTAATGCGAATATCACCGCTCGTCATCAAGGGACCGGGTGCTTTGCCGCTTGAAGATTCACGAAGGCATGCCGACCAACATGTTCATCAACAACACCTCAACTCTTATCCGCAATTATAGTCCCAATTTCGTGGCAGGTAGTCGACGCAAGCCATCCGCGATGCGCACACCTTTGTACGTCGTACGTGATCTTGTTTTACGGTTGTAGATCGTTCAGGCTGACAGCGCGCAATGTCACAGAAGGCTGCGTTAAACTCTAGTCACACGTCGGCAGTTTGGGCCCTGAGATACGACGTTTCCAAACTTGGTGGCCATGGTGTACTCCTGCTGCACAGGATACGTCTTGGATTAGAAGATCGTATCCGAGTATAGGACGCGAACTCCTCGTTGGTCGCGCCTACACGGCACTACCCGCCTTCTAGATACCGAATAGACCCTTCGAAGATGGGTCCATGCCGCAGCCACGAAGACCAATCTTACAACGATATGATGCGCTGACGCTTAACCCTACGATATTCCTATACTCGTGATATGGAAGAGCTTGGAATCGTCAGCATCAATACACATGACCTGAACCCGTGCTTCTCACCCACCCCACTGGCGTATGGATGCCTTGCGATGCTTGCCTTCTACCAATGGCTAGTACTCCGTTGTCATCCATGGATGGAACTCAAATCGTACGTGCTACGCGGTCTTCCTGTGTCTCGTGTCTCATTATTTGTGCTCATATCAGAGGTGTCGGCGGTTGTATCAGATGAGAATACACGCATTGCCCCTAGTGACTTGTGCCCACATGCGAAATGCTCGTTCCGTAGTGAGTACCGCCTTCACAGCACAGCACAGCGCTTAAGCTCGTATGTATATAACTTAGAAGACATGCAACTCCTTTGGAACTTGGCATTCCAGAATCTACCCCCAGCACGTTCCTGCTCGCACCGTCCTGCCTGAAATCGGTTTTGTCTCTTTCACACCACCATTCGATCTCATCAGACGGTCCTGGACTTAGACAAGTCATAATGGAGCCCATACCGAAGAGACCACGCATTGGCGAGTGGGACCAGGAGATACATGACATCAACGCTGGCCTCGAAAAGTCCGAGAATGAACTATCTGAGTGCGAGGAGTTGGAGATCGAGGGAGCAGTGTGGGTGAGGGAGGGAGTGGTGGAGGTGTTGATGAACGGCCAGTGGCATTGGGTACCGAATAGGCACTGGGTGTGGAAACCGCGCCGTACAATATATCGGCGCTGCCGGTACTGCGGCTTTAACCGTGATTGCTTGCACAAATACTATTCATGCGACGAGGGCGAGGTGCGACCTCTCATCAATCGTGATCAGTCTTGATTCTCATCATACCAAGACTGACACAGAACCTCTGAGGGAGTACGATTATTCGCTATGGATCCCCGAGGTAAGAGTGACATTCCCGTCGGCCTGCTTTATTGGTAACGAACTGCGTGAAGATTTTAGGTACATTTAATCCCATGGAGGTGCGTCAACGGAGTTCAAAACGAATGGGAACGAGACTACGACGTGATCTGGCTACACTCGCAGCGCAGGTCCCGCCTGAGCTCTTCGAGCGCATATGTCGTTATGGACAGGATATCAGGAGGTTGATGAAGACATGTCGGCTAGTATGTCGATACTGGGAAAAACAGTGCAGAAGCGCCACCTTCAGCTACGTCTATTTGGAGTCCGAGAAGAAGATATTCGACTTGGTACGGAACTTCAAGCAAGACCCTGCATGGCAGCACATCCCGCCACTTGTGCAGCAGATCAAGGAGACGCCATCCTACACCAAGAAGACGAAAGCGCCGTGGATGCACCTCGTCTCCCGTTGGAACCTGTTCAGACTGGTGATCACAGGGCCCTTCCCTGGACAGCAGACACTTCGATCGATCCACTTTGCCCTCCCTCGATCTGTTCCCAGCTCATTTTCTTGCGGAATCACAGCTATTGCTCTAAGTGATGTCCACTTCCGCTGCTTGGAAGACACGGTCTCTTTGGCATCCGGGCTTCCTGATCTGTCATCCTTAGAGCTCTTGAATGTATCGTGGGGATCGCTCCCGACTGGGCTTCCCGGTCGACGACCTCGAGCAAATCGCAACAAACTCGGCCGAATCCGTTTCCTTGAATTCATACATTCCGAGTATTCAACATCCAGACCTGTTCTATTGCAGCAGGGGTCGTCTGCCTTGGTCACCCTCGCAGTCTTCCTGGGTGTCTACAGCTCCTCGTCCTTCCTTCCCTTCGACCTCCTCTCTGCTACCCATGCTATCATGCAAATTCTCTACGACTCAGATGGAGTGTTTGATCATGAGGTCGATTTCAGTACAGATTCTGAGGGACGTATAAAGCAACTTAAACTCAGTGAGTCCCTTTTCCGACTACTGCGTCGTGTTGACGTCATTTCTAAGAAGTTGGTGTACCATAGACCTCTACGATCGTGCATCAGGTCGCGAGTTTCCTTACTTTCTACTTCAGTCTTGTCTCGAAGGACCGATAAATGGAAAAACGTTCCTCGTTTTCGTCGGCGCCGAACGTGTCGGCTTGATCGAGAGCATGGCAAGATATTGGACCGGCCTAAATTCCGCCATCAAGCTCCTGCCACAATCATGGCGTCCTCGGCTCCTGTTCGAACTCAACTGCCGAGAGGAGATGCGCCACTTCGCAGCCGAGGTCGTGGACAAACAGCTTACCTCGCTCTCAAGCCGCGGCGAGGTACGATATATCATAGGGCTAAAGGAGAGAAGAGAGGGAGATCGGTTCAAGAAGCCTTATTGGTATGCAGCAACACTCGAGTCCGAGGTGCTATCAGGTGCGTCCGGGGCTATCTTTGTTTATCGTTTGTACTGATTTGTATGCGGTTCACGGTAGGCAAGGGTGTCGAAGATCCTTTGGCTGTATACGCAGACTGGCAGAATACCCTCCGACCTTCGCGTCAAGAGCCGAGCGCAACATAGTCCACCACAAATTGAAGTTCATCCACATAGAGTTGTTTTTGAGACATCCGGACCGTTCGTATCAAATCACGTTTATGCGAGGAATCTTCCGTCTTTCCTTTCTCCCCTTCCGTCTCTCGTATCAGGTTATGGAATGAATTCATACAGGATGCTTATACGACTGTCTCGTTTGACTCTTTCTTATGGGCACTACCCCCTTTTCTCCTGTCCTCTCACCATTAGTTTGTCTACCTTTGGCTTCGGACCTCTGTTTTGATTAACTCGGATAACACGCAGCGCCCAGGTGTGCAATGAATCTTTCGGTAAGATAATCACACTTTCTCTTCTGTATTGGTTACTACCGTAACATGGTATCTGCTCGTGATATTCCTATTATTGGTTCTCCGCGATCCATCATGTACTTGTGTTACACGGCACACCCCACGGAGACCGAGACATCTGTACCGAAGCAATACAACTAGGTAAACTGTAGCCGTCGCGCATCATTCGGTGTGGTAATTTCCGGACCGAGCGCGACATACAAAGGCCGTACTGCTCAGTAGCAGATGTGAATAACGCCGAGGAGCAGACGGCTGCGACGAGCAAACCGTCTATAATGCCGGCCCATTTTTCAACTTGTGTGCGTTGCTCCATTTACACTTATGGGCTGATGCACAAAGTATGTACAAGCCAGGAAGCCAGTAAGTCACTGTGTCATACTACACTATGATGGGGCCCCAAGATCGAAGTTACGCAGGCAGCAGTGCGAGGCTCCAAAGTAGACATCCGCAGCATCATGGTCCGGTGGGATAAATGAGATACGAGGCTGTTTGTAGGCTCTTGGAATTTGCGCCTTGTCGTGCCGTATGGGCGCAATGTAAAGATGCCCAGCTCAAGCATATGGAGGACAGTGCTACCACCATGTGCGGATGACGAAGGCTTCGGTAAGAGAGCCGCTCCGATCAGGAAATAAAGCAGGCATATATGTTGTATAATTACCTATGTATTCCTGGAACGAAGTGGGTCGAGATGGACGGCTTACTATTTTCCAGCCATGACGGCGAAGGGCCCGCTGCGGTTGGGTCACAGAAGACGGACAACGACACAGGGAGTACATGTATCAAGGTCGACTCTACACTGGAAACCGTAGTTGCTACAGTCTACATGCTATTTAGCTGCATCATATTTGAGCCGTATCCTTGCTTCAGTACGTGAACGAGATAGCACACCTAGTCTACCCTCCTCGAGTCCTGTTCGCCATCCGACTGTTCCGCCGAGTTGCTAGCCAACTACTAACATCCTAATGCAACATATATTACAGGCCTCGTAGATTCATTGATTGATAGGACACGAACGCGTGAACCTGAAACATGGTCCGCCCATGATCGTAGTGGGTGGGTGTGGAAGACGACCGCCGCTCAAACTCAAAACGGACGAAGCCGGGTTTGTGGCGTGGGAATGTCACGTGGGTGCGTTTTGTCGCGTTTCAGCGACCTCCGTCGTCGACCGCACCCTCCCTTCGCCTCGCACTTCGTGCAATTGAGGAGTCTCATATGACTGCTATCTGAACTGAGAGGATCGTACTCCGGCCTCATTTTTGTGCACTCTTTCCATCTTTGGCGACGTTTCCTCAAGCACGAAGCCTTGAAGATCTGGTGCTTCGCTCCTAGCGGTGCAGCAGCACCCAATAATGATCGTTATTCTTTCTAGAGTGTTACGACGCAACTAGGGTTTCAGTTCGCTCACAACGTCCTCGCCACGTTGAAGTGCCTCTGAACAGACCGCTACATTGGAGCTACCGGAGTCGCGACGACGACCACTCAACGTTTCACTCTCACCATGATACACACGAAAGAAGTTTAGTCTCTCTTACTCGCTGTGTATTGTTGCTTGCCTACCGCAAAGATTTTACTGGAAGCAGCTGTTAACGCCACATCCTGTTGCGATATTGCATCGCATCCGAATGTCCGGCGTCGGAGTCCGCGATACCGCACAAGACCGCGGGCCCATTCCTAAAGTCTGGCCGCATCGAATCAAATATACTGTCTCTCGATGTGCGCAGCTCAAGGTCCCGTACGAGTCGCACGCCGCTACATGTAAAACTCTTCAACGCCGGCTATTGTATCCTGGTTGGATTGTGACAAGGCAGCGCCTTGCAAGAGCGAATTGGGAGCAGGTGGGCATTGCATGATCTCCATAGCTTAGACGATCATGCTGCTACAATTTTAGATAGATATTATGACGTGAAAACTTCCCGAGATGTCTCCGTCAAATGATTATGGCGCGCCGATGTTGGGGCGGTTGAACCGCAACCACCACCTGGTTGGATTTTTCCCACGACCAGGGGCCGCCCCCCTTGTGCCCTCGAGCACAGTTGGGCCCACCCGACCCTGTAATCAACCTTGTTCACGGCACTGGCGTTGCCATGTGCAAAACTGTACGCGTCGTCCTGTGCCTGTGCCCTGGAGCAGGGGGAAAAGAGCGCAAATAACTCCCCGTTCACTGTCCTTTGCGCGGGGGCGTAGCGGGGGCTCATCGTCCCGCGCTGCGCAGCCAGCTCTGTGAGCTGGCACTGCGATCCCTACTTCGCTGACCAAACCCGGACTTGCGCCCGAGCCGTGCCCTCCGCTGCAATCCCGTGTTCCTATAGCACGGCTGACTCGTCCTCTGTACTGTACGCCTCCCTCTAACAATGCACTGCGATCTGCTCGGCCCCGCGCCTCGTGGCCCTCGTATCCACGCGCGTACTGTGCTTGGCGCGGACACGCGTCTGGGCTTCTCCCGCTGACCCGAGTACAGTGTTCCACGGTTCCTCTGGACACTCCCGGTCCTCTGGACAGACGCTCTCACGAGCGCATCTTGTGTGATAAAAACGCTCAAAAATCACCTAAATTACTGTCATGATGTACTCTACATGGTATACAACTTTTCTAATTTTCGGGTCCATGTTGTGGTTTCTATAGATTTATCTGTACGAAATTTCATGCCTGGACACATCAACATCGACGCGCGGCCGATTTTTCTAGGCCGCAGTTGTTTGCGGAAAATTTCCAGAATATTTGTACACATGCAGGAGTATGATGCGTACCGTGAGCTATCATATCTTGACGAACGTACCGCAGGTGCTAGAGTGAGTGAGCTTGCAGTTCCGAAATTGAGGTTTTAGCGTGACCTGGGCGTGATGCCAGCGTGATTCCTGATTCGAGTTACGTGACAGCCATATTAGGCAGGAGGTCGAGTGGCCACTACGCCAAGGTGCGAATGCGAAAGAAAAGAATGGCCGTCAATGCAATTTATTCTCGATTTCTCCGCACATCTACACACACTATGGCTGGACGAGCACTCTCCGAGCAAGTGATCAAAAATAAGCAGCGCAAACTCCTCAATGACAAGTACAAAGCAGCAGTTGATGCCTATCAGCAAGAGCAAGCAAAGGCCGGCTCCTCCACGGCGGGTAAACCGAAAAGTCTCCGAACTATCGCAGACGAGTTTGATGTCAAGAAGAGCACTCTACACCTACTGGCAAACGGCGGGCAAACTATGAGTGCCTTTAATGCCACGAAGCAGCATCTTACACCGGAAGAGGAGCGCGTCGTTGTGGATCACATTCTCGAGCGGTCCGATCGAGCGGTCCCTCCTACGCACGATGAGATCAGGAACCTTGTTAATACCATCCTCGCTACTCCAGGGCGATATCCGGCGGGAACGGAACCTATCGAAGTTGGGCTCAACTACGTCAATCGATTCCTTGATAGGCATCATGATGAGCTACAAACCCACTGGAGCCGACCACTCGACACTATCCGGGCAAAGTCTCTAAATACAGGTACAGTACAACATTGGTACTACGACATTGTCGACAAACGCTTCGTCAATGGGAATTTCCTTCCCGAGAATACATACGCGATGGATGAGAGTGGATTTCCGCGAGGCCCTGCCCGACGTCAGCGTGTCATTGGCCGGCGTGGGACCAAAGTACAGCATCTTCAAGGAACTGCAAACCGGGAAAATGTCACTGTGTTAGTAACAATCTGTGCCGACGGATCGAAACTCAAACCTCTGATAGTGTTCAAGGCTGCAGACTGTCAGCCGGAATGGCGAGAGAACAATGTTGCTGGGGCTTCATTTGCATGGTCCGAGACTGGCTGGTCCAATGGGGAAATAGCTGCAAGCTGGCTTATTGACGACTTCGACCGACAAACTCGCGAGAAGGCCGCTGGGAAGCCGCGAGCTCTCTTCGTAGATGGACATAGCTCGCATTACACGCAAGCGCTCCTGGATGCAGCAAGAGAACGAAATATCACTATCTTTGGATATCCACCACACTGTACTCACGCACTTCAAGGCTTGGATGTTGCTTGCTTCGGCTGTATGAAAGATGCCTTTGCGGACGAAGTGAAGCAGTTCGAAACTGAAAATGGACGGGGTGTGGATAAGGAAGATTTCGCCTATGTTTTCGGCACTGCCTACTTGCGAGCATTCACTACCGAAACAATACTGTCAGCTTGGGCTAAAACAGGGCTTGTACCGTTCAATCCGAATGTCATATCAGAAGCACAGATGAAGCCGGCAGAGGTTACGTCCACACACGAAGGCTTCACACTCTCTCAACCCAGTCCGGTTCGTGCTGTCATCCAAGCAATCTATGATACACCGCCCACTGCTCAAGAAGTCGATCTGGACACCTTTGTTCCCTGGGTAGCGCCTCGTGAACCAGTCACACCGACAAGATCCACAAGAGAGAAGAGGCCGCGCACAATTGACTCGGATGAGATCAAGTCACCTTCCAACCGACGTCGACTTCTCATTAGCGGTCTAGTGCAGACACGATCAGGAGCCGTCCTCGTAAATCAAGATCCCATCACATCTGACACTCCCATCCTTGAGCCGACCTTGGCTCCGGTCTCTCCGTTACGAGCCCAACCCGCCCCCATGCCATTTGGTACACCTGTGAACCTCTCCTCGGCATTACATATCATTCAACAGCAGCAAGAAATCATCCAAAGCCAGGCCGAACAACTCCAGGCCAAATCATCGCTGATCCGAGCCCAAAATGCTCAAATGATCATTCAGGACTTGCATTTACGGAAGCTGAACACTGTCCTGAAAGGAAAGGAGAAAAAGAAGGCAAAAAAGCGCACCAAACTCTTTCCTGAAGGCAAGGGACGAGTCTTGACTGATGATGATTTCCGTGACTTGATAAAAGAGGCTGAGGACCGGAAGCAGAAGGAAATCGAGGAGAAAGAGCAAAGGAAGGTACAGAGGGATGAACTGCGATCTGAGAAGGCTAGTATCGAGGTGGAGTGGAAGCGTTTACTTGCTGAGCACGAGGTTGCAGTTGCAGCCTGGGAGGTACAGTGTCAGGAGCTATTGGAGCAGGGATCTTTAAAGAAGAACTTACCCAAGAAGCCTAAGCGGCCTCTGAAGCCGAAGCCCTCAGCTGTAGCCGGCCCTTCAACGCTTGTAGCCAGTGCCAGTGACGCGGACGCAGAGGATGAGGAAGAAGACGTGAGTGCGGGGTCGTCGAGCGAAAGCGACGAGGAGTGAGCGCGCGGACACGTTGAAATTGCCCAATATGGCATGTCACATCAGTCACGCGTTACAGACGCCCGTCCAGAGGACGCGTTTTTGTGACAGTTTCAGCTCGCTCACTCTCTCGATATTTTACCATTTCCGCATAGCTCATTACATGTAACGGATTTTTTGTAGGGTTTATGAGATGCTCTAGTGTACATTAAGTAATTTTTGCGATTTTTAAACGTGCAAGTGCGAGTCCAGGGCGCAGCCATCAAAAAAGTGTCCATAAGAACCGTGGAACACTGTAACCCTGCGTGAATGCGGGATCGAGGAACCCGCTGCGCGATAAATACGGAAGACACGTGAGGTCAGCCATGCGCGGGGCCCACAACCCGGACCGAGATGAACCGAGCAGGCGCTGCCTCTGCGCCGCGGCTACCTATCTTGCTGCGAATGGATCAGGCGCTCGCTCGCCGCGAGGCTACTGCACACCCGACGCATCGCGCGCGTGGCGCCCATGAACGTTTCGGGCATTGACCCTACCAGTCTGGGAATTTGCGTCTGCTTGTCTGCACAAAAAGCAGTGGCCAAGCCCAAGTCCCCATTAACGGCATCCCGCTCCTGCAACCCTGAGCGGCGCCTCTCACACATATGCATCAGCAATTATCTGAATTTTACGCAACTACCGGCGCTCCTCCTAGCCGAGGGCCCCTTTTATACCCTACTGCTGGCCACGTCCCTCCCTGCCAGGTACCTGCACACTTGCGCACCCGGCTCTCCCAGACAGCTGCGCACCAGCTCTCCCCAGTGCACCCTCCCAAAAACTCCCAAACCACTCGCTGCCCGGCCCAAACGTAGGCTCTACGATGCCCATTTGTTGCGCTAGCTCTAACAGGTCCCACGTCTTACAGGTTACCGCTTGGCCTGCACTGCACGCCCTGCAGCCACCTAGCGAACGGATTAGTTCTGCAACATGCTCCCCGAACCCCCTCCCGAGTACCAAGCTGATTCGGCACTCGCCGATCCCGCAACTCGCCATGCGGCTGCGGCGCTTCTCCCGTTTTGGGAAGGAGTTTCGCACGGACCCCCAAGCCACACCCCTAGCGCCAGTCCCGCAAGCCAGGCCACCGCGCCGTACGCGCCTCCTCCCCCCGGCCCGCCTCTCCTAGTCGCCTGCCCGGCACTGCACACCGCCATCATTCCCGAGCCTGCGCTGCGAGGGAGCATCCCCATTCGGGTGCTCCCACGCTGTGGCATTGTAGGACGCTCCGACAAAGTTGAATGGCGCGCATTCGCGTGCCCGCCCTGCCGCATCTCCATCGGCTCGCGCGTCGCCCTCCATGATGCCATGGGAGGCTATCGCCACCTCTCGCGCACGGTCGGCCCTGTCGTGGGCATGGACCGGCAATGGATAACATTCCTTCTATCCTCGGGCCTGTCGGCCACTGCAACCACACAGACATTGTCTGTCCCGCGGGAGAACTGCAGCCTCCCGCTAATTTTGAACATCCTCATCCTCCTCTTCACCTGGCTCCTAGCTAATGAGCACCCATTCACGGCGACCCCTCTTCCCGACCTTGACGAGTGACTGTAACGAGCCTGCATGTATTTACGCACCTTCCCGTGCCCCGGCCTTCTGGTATTCTTCGGGGCTCAGATCACAATTCATGTCCCTGAGAAAGACTCGTGGTGTGAGAACTACAGTCGTGGGACTTCTCCCTCGATGCGCGCGTCTGCGTCTGCGCGTGCCTGCGGCGCTGTAGCGCCCATCTCACCATCAATCGCTCCCGCTATGAATTACACGTTTGTCCTTGCCGCTGCATCCTGGCGCGACACCTCAAGTTCTGGTTCACTCCACCCCGCCGCCTACCGTAGAACGTCGCGGATGAGTATGGGGCACGCAACTGTACGCGTTCATGGCGGCCGCCTGCGCGACGCGCCACGGAGTCCAAGCGGCCTGCGCTGCGTGCGCACGTCTGGGCCGTGGACCCTCCACTGTCTCGAAGCCAACCTCACGCGTAACGCCGCCAACACCGTCTATTTTCTCTCGGAAAGAATGCCAACGGGCTGTGCAGCGCAACTAAGGTGCGCACCACTCCGCTTGTACCAGCTGTACGTGATCCCGCCCTTCGTTAACCGAGACGGCTTCGATGCCCTGCGATTGGGCACAACCCGCCTGCCCGAGCTATACCTCTGCGAGCTGAGCACCGTCCCCGTGCCCTCTGCGACGGAACGCTTTCCGAGAAAACGCGGAGGGAAACTGTTTATAAGGGCCCCCAACTCGACCACAGACCTCCCAACCACTTCAGCTATGAACACTCGTAACAAGTCCTATCAACCCCCTCAGTTGCGCCCCACTGGGGTGCAGACCTGGCCGCGCGGTCGTCGCGGCACGCCTGCGGCTCCTGCTCTACCGGCGATCTTAGAAGGCGACTCGCCGCTCACGGAGCTATCGAGTACGTGCTTGACCCACCTAGCGCGTACTGTGTCGCTAACTAACGTGCTGCCTGTGCGTCCTCGTCGTGCTACCCACAGGCCCGAGCCCGCGCGTTCGGTACGCGGACCTTCTGAGCTCTCACAAGCCTGGCTCCCCCGCTGGTAAGACGGCGGCGACGGCGAACAGCAACGCGGCGGACTCGCCCAAGGTCAAGAGCGAGTCTGCAACCTCCGTGGCTCTCGCAGACGGCACTACTGCGCCCGCCCCCACCGGCAACAACCACGCAAACCCCCCCGACCACGTCGCCGAGGGGCCACTCGCGCTGGTGGACGGTGCGGCCTCCCTCGCTGCGGCGCTCGCTGAATTCGAGCATCGGGACCCCCTCCCGCCGGCCAAGCTCCCGCGCACCAGTACCAAACGCGGGACGTTCCGGGCCCAGTCCCTCCCGCCCTCAAGCACCCCCTCGCCTGGCGCGCACCGCACCCGTACTGATGCGCAGGTTCGCGATGCTGCGCCCTCCTCTGCGAGCTCCGTCGCGTCGCGTCGCCCCAAGACCACGGCAGGCACAACCCCTGACGCGCAGACAGCGAGCGGCCAGGGGTCCACTGTGATGAGCCTGGACCCCGGCGCGAGATCCAGCACATGCGCACGGGCACCGATCCCGCCTCCGACCGCACGCCTGCCTGCGTCGGCCATGGAGATGTCCTCCCCAGCTGCGGAAGTTACTACCGTACGTCGCCCGTCACGACGGCCACCACGCCCTTGCTAATGACACCACCTTCCACCGCAGATCGACCCCAGCGTGTTCGAAATGCGCGGCTCGCCCACCAGCCTGTCGGACACCTCGGACGGGCCCGCGGCCGTGCCGTCCTCGCTGCTGAACTTCGGCGATGTCTTCCCGTCCGCGTCGCCACCGCCGGAGGGCGCGCTCTGGGGCGCACTGCACCTCCTCCTCAGCCCAACGCCAGAGGGTATGCGTCGGCTCGTGGACCCGCCGTTCCCTCAGCAGAACGCGAGCCCGCCGGAGATACCGTCGGACGCAGATTCCGCGTCCCGCCCTCCTCACACCCCCCCGGGTCTGCAAACGCCCCCGCCCCCGCCCCCGCCGTCACCCGCTAGCGTCCCCCCGGCTACAGCTGCACCTGACCCGCCCGCTCGCGCGACATCTGTGGCGTCGTCCGTGCTCTCGTATCTCGACCTCGCGACTGGCGACGCGCACGGGAACGCGGCCCCAGCGACCAGCGCAGAACCTGCGCCGGCGAACCAGCAACCTCCCCACCCACCGCCGCTTACGTCGCGGGTACAGCTTACGGGCATCGCAGCACAACTCGAGGCGGCCGCCAGAGCTCGCCCGTCCGCCACCGCCCCGAAACCAGCCAATGTGTTTGTCTGCACCCCGCGCCCGGCGGCGGGGTTCGGTCGTATCCACCGCCTCACGGCGGGCAGCCCCTTCGACAAGCAGCGGCTGGACCAAGTCTGCGACTGGGACAAGAGCAGCCTCCTCAAACTCCTCCTCCAGGTCGTGGGCTATGGCGCATTGGCTCGCCGCAACGCGCGCCGCGTCCCCATCCCGACCGCGGCTCTCAACCTCGTGCGCGGCTTCCTGGGTCATGACGGCCCGCGTCTGTCCCCGCCCAACCTCGACGGCTTCCTCGACTCGCGTCAGGCGGCCCCGCACTCGTTCCTTTTATGGAACCTCAGCAAGGACGACAAGGCGCGGCTCCGCTTCCAGGAAGTCATCTCCACTGAGGACCTCACCATCATCCTCATCGACTTCAGCCTGCTCACGCCCTTCCTCCTGGGGATGATCACAGGCCTCGACTCCCACAACGTCGACGAAGTCTACCTGAGCGTACGCCCAACCTTGGAGGGCCTCCTACCGGCCATTCTCGACATCGCGGCTGTGGACAACGAGGAAGCGGCCAACGCACCTCGCGGCGCCATGATCACCCAAATCCTCGACTCGCTCGAGATCCGCCTCTTGGAGAAGAAAGGCGCGGGCGGGCGTGATGAACCCGAGTTCTATGTTTACGCACACCTCCCTATCCACTCTATAGAGCACTTTGAAAGCGCACGCGAAATCCTCATGGCGGCGGACTGGCGCCACTCGTTCTTCGGCAACGGCACCTTCATGAAACCCCGCGACCACTGGTGCACACTGTGCCATGGGGTAGATCACCCCAGAGGCCTGTGTCCCCTCCCTGCAACTCCCGGCTGGTTAGGTCCGCCCAATAGCGGTCGGTTCCACACTGTCGACGACGACGAGGACGACGCGGAGCTGCGGGAATATGACCGCGAGCTCCGCGAGCAGCGCCGCGAGCGAGAGCGCCTGGCGGCACCGCCGTTGGCTGCGCCAGTAGGCGGGGGGCGCAAACGCCAGTCGGACAACGCGGGTCGTTCTGACCGCCGCAAGGCTCCGCGCCACTACTAGTAATAGCACTTTGTCGCTCGCGCTTTGTACTGTAACTGTGCATCTCTGTATGACCATCATCGCCGAATCGGCGGTACCTTCTCTCCTCTTCTGTTTGCCTGTCTCTGATCGCGCTCGTGCGTGGCGGCGGCCCGTGGCCCCGCACGCGCCAGGCGCTCCTCGCGCGCTGTAAGAATACGGCGCCTGCCTCCATCCTGACGCCCAAATATACCGACCGGAGCGATGTTCCGGGACGGGAAAGCGTCAGGTTAAGTCCGTGCCTCCCTCCCTTCCTAAGCGGCTGCCTATTTAGGCTGCGGTGAGCCGCGGCCCGCGTGGCTTGGTCTAGGCCGCCACGCGACTCCCATGTGCCATCAAATCACCCACCGAGGACAAGACGGTTTTCTTGTCCCGGTGCCTGCCCGATAGCTGTAGGCGGCACCGTAACCCAGCGCACAATACTACTGAATTACATCACACCCAATCTGGTTCTGTCCGGTCTACTGGCTCTTCTCCCTCCGCGGGTGGACGCTGGGAGGCGGCAGCTGTTCCCCAACCAGCGGATGAGACCCGCCTCGGACTCGGTAACAGCTTCGCTGCTCGCGCGCCGCCCTCGGATGCTCAGCGCGAGGATGAGCGAGCGGGCCTGCCCGCAAGCTCTGTGTCCTCTCCCTCCACTGATGCGCCACTGAGGCTCCCGCGGCCCGACATGCGTGATCCTCCTGGTTCTCCCCGGCTGGCCCTTCGTCGATCTCTCGGATCGCCGGCGCGGGGCGCCGGCGGCGCGTGCTCCGTGCACTCGTCGCATCCCGACGCCCCTCCGCCGACGACCTCGCGCTCCACGCGCTCACCCTCCCATGACACCCTCCCACCTCCCATCGACGTCGCTGCTGAACGAGCGGCGGCGCACCTAGCGGCGCGTGAGGCGTCTGCGCGCCTCTCAGCGCATACCAGTAATCCTGGCGGCACCGCAGCGCCACCACACCAGGCGGCGGCGGCAACAACACCCCCAGCGGATCGGCCCATGCTGTGCGCCTCCGCCAATGTACAGAAGAGCCGCGACAACCACGGGCTCTTCCTAGAACTCAACAAAAATGCTGACATCCTGTTCATTCAGGAGCCATTCAAAGACTTTATTAAAACGGTTGCATCAACCGACGATCCGGACGGGGAAGCGTACTTTCACACGTCCGCTCACCGTGAGTTCCTGTGCCTGGGATACTCAGAAAAGTCGCGCGTACTCACTTATGTCCACAAGCGATGGCAGCATGCGAGCCCGCAGGTGCGCGCGTCCTGCGTAAACCACCCGGACGTCCTGTGCATATCCCTGCGTCACGATGACGGACGTGACCTCGCGTTCGTCAACGTGTACAACGACCCACGATCATTTGCGGGCGTGGCGTACCTTCTAGATCGCGTCGATCTCCTCCCGCACGTGGCCGTACTGGCAGGCGACTTCAACCTTCGAGACCCTCTGTGGGACCCCGGACAACGACGACCCAGAGCCGAGCAACGTCACGTCGCTCAGCGGGAACTTCTAAAGGAACTGGCGCAAGAACGACTTGGCCTGACCCTCCTGAACGACCGTAATGGCCCTCCCACGTGGCTGCCCAACAATCTGGGCGTACGCGAAGGCGTACTGGACCTGGTCTGGATCGACCCCCGCATGGCCCCCACTTCGGGGCTCACGGTAGACGACATGGCGCGGCACCGCAGCGATCACGCTGTCTTGCGTTGGGAGATCCAACCTGCGTTAGCGCCTCACGCCACCCCAAACATACGCCGCGGCTCCGAGGAGGCGGTGGCGTACGTGCGAAGCTGTCGCGCACTTGTGAATTCCATCCCGTTTGATTACCCGTCCCGGGATCACGTCGAGCGTGTGGGCAATTGGCTCGAGCAGCGACTCGAGAACATTTGGTCGAGCCACGCCTCGACCCCAAACCCGTCCAAACACTCCAAATCGTGGTGGAATACAGACTGCAGCGCCATCGTGCGCGATATACGCCGCCTACGCACGCGCCGAAAAACTCTGATCGCGGAGCGCCGCGACTGGCAGTCGCGAGTCGTGCGGGCGGGACCCTCGTTCGACATGAACTGGCATCAGGAGGTCAACCGCCTCACCCAGGAAATTGCCTCGATCTCAGCCCAGCTCGATCGGGCTACAAAGCGACTTCGCGGTGCCACGCGCCGCGCGAAGCGCACGTTCTTCGACGGACTCATCGAGCGCACGCATCCCTCCCGCATCTGGGACTTCGTACCATGGACGAAGCCTCGCCCCACCAGCGCAACCACCGGGCTGATAGACAGTGAGGGCCACCCAGTTGATCGCCCTGAGGACCTCGCCTCCATGTTCCAGCGGCAGTTTTGCCCCGAAAACCCGCGCACGGTCGACCCGTCCATCCTGGAGGACATCCCTCAGCGGGAAGAGCGCGACTTCCCTCCCTTGACGGCCCGGGAGCTCCGCGAGGCGCTACAGGACACGAGCAACTTCTCGGCCCCCGGCCCGGACCATGTGAGCTGGTTTTGGCTCAAACGCATTCTGCGCGACCAGTCTGACTGTGACTGTGCGGATCCCGCACACGACCACTCCAACCCCGAACCACGCATCGTTGCCCTCTTCAACGCATGCGTCCAACACGGCGTCCACCCGTCCATTTTCAAACACTCTCGAACCCTCGTCATTCCAAAGCCGTACAAGACGGACTACACGCGCGTCAAGGCGTACCGCCCGATCGTCCTCCTAAACTGCCTGGGAAAGCTCCTCGAGAAGCTCATTGCAAGACGAATGCAGTTTGACGCTCAGAAGCATGGCCTCATGCACCCGTGCCAGTTCGGCGGCGCCATACAACACAGCACGGCCGACGCTGGCATCCAGCTGGTACACAACATCCGGCAGGCCTGGGACATGGGGATTGATTCCTCTGCACTCCTCCTCGACGTCTCACAATTTTTCCCCTCCATTCACCACGCCACCCTGGCCGCCATCCTGCGTAAACAGGGCTTCCACCCGACGCTATGCGCGTACTTCGTGGACTACCTGGCTGGTCGACGCACCCAGTTCCTGTTCAACGGACACCAATCGCCAGCCATCGACTTCTCCACAGGGGTTGGGCAGTGTCAGCTACAAACCACACTCGCCCTGTGTGCAAGTGTCAGGTCGCAACCTACGATAAGGTCTCGATACTCAGTGGAACGTCAGACGAGGTGAGGAGCAGGGCTCTCGAGTGATAGTCTGGTGGAAA